>OX577875.1:0-225923 GCA_951213275.1 Idaea straminata | reverse complement strand
TTCCTAACTGCTATAGTCTACGGTTACATTTCGATTTTTATCTATCTCTATAACATTATCGAACTCAGCATATACAACACAGTTTATTGTTTGAGTAAGGGAAGATTCAAACCTAACTTCTAATCTCACACTACCATGTCTTATAAGGTTCCAATGACCCGATGAATTAGCTGATAAATCAGGTGTTAGATCGAATGCTAGCAAACAATAACCTTTTGCATATTTATCACGAGATATCCCATTACCTTCGTTGAGAAAATGTATTCCTGTTCCTGAGAATAATGTATGAAAAGTTGCAGTGAAAATATTATTATCAAAAGATGGTTGTAAAGCTTTCGAAGGAATTTGTTGACCATCTATATATAAACAAAAGGAATTCATGTTATAGTTTTCAAAATTGAACGGATTTTTGGAAAGACAACCATTAAATGCTGCATTATTTACAAACCCAACTATGCATCTTTTAGGTACTTGACCCATGAAGATATTATCCAATGTTTTTCCCTGAACCCCTGATGGTATTGTTAAAACTTTAACTTCAGCCCGTGTAATAGGATATTTCGCTGTAGTCGATGCTAAAACTTTTTGATGAGCAAGTAAAACCGATGGGTTAATTTTTGTTCTTCGTACCAGAAGAGTTGCATCAGTTATGCTTACTTTGTATTTTACATCATTCGGTGAAGCCATCAAGTTAAATGATTCCCGGGATCTAACCAGTTTTACATTCAATTCAACACCATTAATTAGAAACTTTTCTTGGTTGAATATGTCCCCGTGAAGGTGTCCTATCATTTCTACTTCTTTACTTTCAGATATGAGTGTTTGTCTTTTTGTAAAACCAACATTATTATTATCAGTTGAATCCATATTTCCATTTGTATCTTCATACCAAAGGCTACATGTTAAGTGAGATTCTTTAGCAGTAGGTGCATAATTAAGCAAAGTTTCAATGTATGCTCGATAGGCATATGTATTATTAGGAGGTGACACCAATTTCTGGTTTAAATAAACATCAAGTTGACTGAAAATAGAATGAAGCCAATTGTTTACAGGTCCCACAACAGTTGAAGCGGTCAATTTCGACGAATCCTCATTAAATATTTTGGCTCTTATATGTAGTAATGTATGAGACAAGTCAATATAGTCATCACCGGTTCCCGGTACAAGAAATTCTATTGGACCATCGTCTGCCAAGGATGATATAGGTTTGTAGTGGACCCACATTCCACTTTCTATGCTTGTTTGTGTTGATGGTAGAGCAAATAAATCTAATTCTGACTTTATGCACTCACAAGAATGATTATGTAGGAAAGACATTATATATTTATGAAAATATATCAACTTGATTTTTATTAGCTGCTTTTTTATTTTTTATTCCTTTCCCTTTGCTAGTCGGTGAAGGAATGACTGCAGTGAGACGCTTTCTTTTAGTTTTATATCCTGACCCAGACATATTCAATTTATCAATTTTTCCATCAGCCCTTCTCTTTAAATTAGAACCAACTTCTTTTAACCGTGATTTTATTGATTCTTCCATGGGTCGAGCATTAGCCATATCAGATAGAAGTCCTACGCCTGCACTCAAAGCTTCTTTTCCTATTGCTTTAGCACCACTAGAGAGTAATGGTAAGACAGATCTAAACAGTCCTCCTAAAAAACTTCCAATCCCGTGACCACGTTGATAGGGGACCCCCTTGTAGATAACTCCTACTCCAGTACCGGCCTGGTTAGTATAATAATGTTCATATGGACAAATATTATTATTGCGTGAATACATTATAATTTAATAAAGTGTAGTTTAATACACACTGTTCCAAATTGGAATGGTATTTTTTGACCAGTGCTTGATCTTATATCTATTTCAATCGTATCAAATTCTCTGCGCATGACTGGTAGGTAATGAGGTGGAGAGAATACGTGCATTTTATTCGCTCCATATATATACTTTGCAGGATCTAATGGTATAATTCTAAGTAAAGAGGACATTACATCACCAACAATCTGTGGTTCCACTATGTCGCAATAAACAAATAGTTGTGATGGTAATCCTAAATGTAAATTTGCAGGACACTTTCCAAAACCCTTTTCTACTAAATTCCTGTTAGGTTCGAACCCTAGTTGAATACCCAACTTGGGTGATAACACCAATGATATAATTGATTCATCCATATTTGTCACAGAAACAAACTTGGATATTTCATCATAACGAAATTTTACTTTTTCCTTTATATTATTTAATGCAGACAAAATGTGATCAATATTATCGTAATTTGTAGCAGGTATATGTTTTTTAAAATAACATGTAGAAGGTCTATTCTCATTTGGCATTATCATCATTTTTGTTACATAAATAATATTTTCATGATCTTGAACAGTAAACATTGTGCATGGATATTGGAATTCAGCTACACCAACAGACCATTCCCCTTCTAATTTGATTGATTTTGGTAATTTTGTTGAAAAACTTGTTGTCATATTATCTGGAAAATATCCCATTGAACTATTGCTCAGTAAAGTTAAATAAAAATGTTCTTTCATTATATCTGTTTTAAATCCGAAAATAATATCCAACTATTAAATTTATCAGGATAACCTTTCCACTTGACCAACACTTGCTTTCTGTTACCAGAATATCGCGAAGTAATTATTTTATCTATTTTGTAGTCAGAAGTGGGGTTAGGTGGACTAACATTTTGTAATTCTTTTTCATAAAAAGTACCCTGAATATTTTCATTTTGTAAATCTTTAAGTGTGTATACAACCCAAGGTGATCTATCGATTATAGATGAAATAATAAATATTTCATCGCTCCAGTTAGATTCATATCCTTTTTGGAATATATGTTTATATTTTGTAATTCTTACATAATCACCAACATGATACTTTGGTAAAGGTACGTTTGTAGATGTTTTAATTTTTTCCTCACTATATAAATTATTCCAAACAGTCATTATATTGTTAGAAGTTACATTACATGGGGGCATTTTAATGCTTGAATGATAGCTATGATTATACGCATACAATAAATCTTGTAAGACATCAATGTATCTAAATGTATTTTTATGAGTAAAATACCGCCACATTTTTGACTTCAGTGTTCTTTGGAATCTTTCCACAATACTAGCTTTGATGTCTGGATTATTTGTTGTGTAATAATTAATATTTTTGCTTTTAAAATAGCGTTGAACATCTTTTGATACAAACTCCGTACCTTTATCAGACTGTATGTGAGTTGGTGTTGATTGAGCTTCATTAAAAATACTTTCAAAAGACTTTTTTATTGTTATGGAATTTTTATATTTCATGGATCTAACATAAGCATATTTACTGAATACATCAATTACACATAATATATAGTTAAAACCATCATTATATTTACTATAAGTTCTCATGTCGCTCAGATCAGCTTGCCAAAGTTCATTAAGATTAGATAAGACATATTTGTTTCGAGGAAATTTCTTGTGAACTGGTTTATGAAGAGTGTATGTTTCCTGTGACTGCAACCATTCCTTTACTTCGTTTTTAGACATTTTACCTTTCAAAGCTTTTGCAAGTTTGTCAATACTACTATATCCAGCAGGGTGCGAAGCATCATAATAAATGTCGTGAATTTCTAGTAAGGAGTCCATTTTTCCCAATCAATTTTCTTTCTTATTTTCTTAATGTACTTGTCTCCAGTTATAGGAGTAGAAAATTCTTCATCAGATATTTCCCCAAGGTCTTGTAACTGAAGTTTGTTTATATAATCACTTCTTTTTGGATTACTAATATATGTGAGTGGTATTTTAAGATCTTTTATAGCCTTAGCAAAGTCCTTCCACCCTATTGGATCACCAGTTTTTTTTAATGGTCTTAATAAATCATTTATTAAATCTACAATATTACTTCCAGTGATTTTATTGTTCTCTATAAATACTGTTCCATCATCATTCCAGTGCACTTTGTTTTTACTCAACGACAACAAGTTTAACAATAACTCACCCTTTTTTACATATGTTTTAGGTATCAAAGATAGAATTTGTTTATTTGAGTAAACAGGTTCCCTTTGAACAGTATTACTTTCCTGACGAGTATCTTCTTCGTTTGATGTCCGATCAACAACTGGGTCTTTGTTGTTTGTTTCATTATTTTTATCATGTTCTTCTTTTATCATTATTTTAGGTGAATCAATGTTTGAAGTAATTATTGGAAGTTCATAAGGTTGACGATCTTCTCCAGTAAAGTGTAAGTATCTTTGTAAGACTTGTAAGTACAAAATACATTTTTTTCTATCATCGTCATTGTTTTTTAGAATATTTTGCATTTCAACATCCAATCTAGTTTTAGGATTACTCGTATCACTTACATTTTTTTGACTTATTTTATCAATCAAACCGGGTTCTACGAGTAACATTTTCTTAGTATGTTCCATTTTTAAACAAGACTATTAACTAGTCCACTCAATATGGAACCCAATATTATAGGTAGAAATGAACCCCCCTTTTGAATAATTATATTTTTCCTAACTTTATTTGTAGTTTTACGCACGAGCTTACGCAGAATATCTATGTATTGTTTTAGTGATTTCTTATCCTTTTCTTTTATTGGAACTTTACCTTTCAATACATTATGAATACACTCACAAATGCAATTTATTTCATCTTCACCGCATGATTTTAACAAAGCTTTTTGATATTTGGGTTTTAAGGTATGCAATGCTACGAGCAAATCTTTATGCGTCTTTAAGCTTCGATGCATTATTTGTAAATGACAGAAATTTGATGGTTCTTGTCATATTTAAATCCTTTTTTTGGTACATAAACTGAACAAAACATGTCAGTGGGAAATATTTTTGTTTTAACACGACACATTTCATTAGTGTTTTGTTTAAGATCTATCATTAAATACCCATGTGCTTCCGTAGTTGCATCTTTATATGCTTCTTCGATAAATTTTACATTTTCTGGTACTACTTGACGTCCAAGATATCGAATTTGTGTTTTATCACGAGGGTTTTTAAAATAAATAATATAGTTTGAATTTAAGGAAATATCTCTTTGGCCTTTTCCTTGATGAAACAAATTTTGAGTTATATAGAAAACACTCAAATTCCTATGGTGACTGCCTTTAGTAAATATATCAACAATACGACCATCGGATTCTCTCATGAGATCATCTATTATAATTAGATTAGCTTCTTTACCATCAAACATGTTTAGATCTGGTAACCCTTGAAAGTAGTTTACATTTTTCAAATTGTATAAAGGCTGCATTTCATCAAAACACCATGTGATTTGCGAAAAAGAAACATTACATATTTCTTTTCGGTGGTTAATAAAATTTGTTACAAAATTTGATTTTCCACATCCACTAGGCCCTGCAACTATTGCAGTAAATGGATGGATAAAATGATTCATTTTCTATACGTGTGGATTAGATGAGGTTTAAAAAAACAATGAGAGTTTTTAATTCAAAAAATGATTTTATTATATATTTCTTAATACTAGATAATACAATTGTTACAAATAAATATTAACAACTTTAAAAAATTATACAAAATAAAAATACAAAATTTACACAAAAAAAATCTCATATGATTTTATTATAATATATTTCTTAATACTAGATATTACAATTGTTACAAATAAATATTTACATCTTTAAAAAATTATACAAAATAAAAATACAAAATTTACACAAAAAAAATCTCATATTTATCTTTATAAAATCAACAACTCTGTGCATGTGAATATTAAATTATCTACAATAAAATGGATTTAAGATAAATTTATACAAACAAAAAAAAAAGTTAAAAAATCAGTTAATCTAAATCTCTTAGTTTATAATGACCCCACGCCAAAGTATCAACATGATTTGGTAAAATGTAACGCTTGGTATCATTATATGATAACGATGTCTTATTAATTTTTTGAGTAAATATATTGTGTTTAATGGATCTGAATCTACACATATTGTGGTATTGAATATTTTGATCAAAGAGACAAGACTTATAATTCCTCATATTTAGTTTTTTTGTAACACTTTTGTTAACTCCTTTTGCTTTTGCTATAATCTTTTCACCTACTGTAAAAGCATACATTTTTGATCTTAATCCTACGAATTCTTCTAAAATGGATCCATTATTTTCATCTTTGAAATAACCTAACTTTTTTTTATTAATCTTAGGGTAACCGAACAAATTATCCGATGGATAATCAGAAGTATCAAACCGTGCAGCTAAATCAGGTTTGATATCCTCATAAAAATTATCAGTAAAAAATTGATAAATAAAACTATCCGTATCAGTATACAAGAGTTTAGTTTTATCACCAAACTTTTTTAGAATGTAATCATAATGGAATTCGTACATTAAAGTTTTCGAAATGTCTAATATACAAAATCCTAAATAAATAGGTTTATTATGTAGTATTTTAGTTTTTTGTAACTGAATAGCAACTAAATTATCAGAAAACACTGAAAGGTTTTTAAATTCTGGTTTGGCAATATAATCCTGTGCACCTAGTGACTTACCCCGATTTTCCCAATGTGTCAACAGCTTTATATTAACCCTTTTCTCTATATTCTCCATAGTTTTACCGAAAACAGAATTATTCATCAGTTTATAAAAATCTTTCTCAAAATCTGTTACCGCCTTTGTCCTTAGTTTAGTATTGAGATCAATGTATTTTTGAAGCCAGGGGCTTTGATTAAATTTTAAAATTCTATGTACTTTATTTAATTTCAAACCTAATTTAAGACATTGTTTTAAATTTCTATAATGAATTTTATATTTAATTTTATTTTTTAGATTCGGAACTAACTTTTTTTCTTTGGAATTACCTATACAAATATTTTCCGGACACAAAGGTAAATCAGAGTGCAAATCATGAAGTGTATCAGGATATTCTAAGTCTACTTCCAAAATAAAACCATAATCAGATGTATCGGATATGTTAAAATCTGTGCTAGGATCAACCCATTCAAATCCTCCTTCAGGAAGATGTTGCGACATAGCCCAACCGTATAAATTATTAGCATCAAAATAAGCGAGGTATGATTTAGATTTAGTACTATCGTAACTAGTTAAATATTGATTATTTGCCTCAGCATACCGATTACTACATTGGGATACACCACCACGAATACCTGCTTTGATAAATGCAATTTTATCGAAATCTGTCAGTAGTTCAAGTTCGATTTTGGTGGATTTCAACATAGCATCCCAACTTAACCCGGGTGCCGTGTAATAATGAACAGGATCTAGACTATAAGTGCTAATGCATAGATCTCTAAAATTTTCAAAAATATCTGTTAACAATAAAACATCGGTTTTTTGATACAGATTTGAATAATCTAGCATAGTGGAACATTGAAAGTGATTCCAAACTATTTGGGCATGATTATAATCATTGTTTGAAATATTTGAATCTGTTAAGGTACTGTAAAAATTTTGTTTGTCAGGTAAACATGTATTTTTTAACCTATCGCTTGATGTCATGTATTCATAAGGAAAAATACCTTTCTTTCTCAGAAGGGTGAAATCTTCATGGTTAGGGAAATTAATTTTGAGTGTATGAAACTGATCATCTTTAAGATTTTTTGCCAACTGTTCAAGACTGCATGGTAAAAACTTTAAAGAGTCCACAAACCTCAACTTAATGAATTGATTGTTAATAGATAAAGTTTTGTTAAAAGATATGTATCTTTCTTTGTTTTGAGGAATTATGTCAACCTGACCTTCACCCAAGTTAAGCGCATGAACAATGAAATGTGAATCATAATGACTAAGATTATGTAGAAATACTGGAATAAAATTTGGAGCTCTAAATTTTTTTGCACATAAGTTATGTGTGACACCTTTAAAGTTACCAGTTTGCCATTCATGATATAAAATTTTTTCACCATTTAAATCGGTTTCACAAATATAACAACTTAAACAATTATTTGCTACAGCTTCATCTTCTGCAGACAAAGTTTTAGGACATTTTTGAAAATTATTTTTGCTACATATTGACTTAAGATCATTATGTAATCTAGTCATAAATACTTGTGCACAATCGGGTCCACTATAAGACTCATATTTTGATAAAGTATCATCATAAGAACATTTTATGTAATATCCAAAACTATAAGGTTGGTGTTCTTGAATGTTGTTTGTGTATGATTTAGATGGGTCGTTAGAACATGAAGTTACAGGTTTTAAAAATGCCTCAAAATCTGCATAAATAACAAAAGGGATTTTTAACTTTCGTTCAAAATGATCAAACATTACTTTATCATTAGATGTTGGTTGTGCAAACCAATCTTTAAATTTTTTATCACTACTCGGTAATTCAACAGTGACATGGGAACAATCATTCTCTTGATGGTTGGATAATCTTTCATTAGTAGGGAAGTATAATAAACACCCATCACATATATGAACAGTATGATGTTGATTGGAAAGTTGTTTACTAACTAAACGTGATAAATTTTTAATATAACAATAGTGACTTTTTGTACCATTACTTAAGTATAATAAATTGATATGACTACTTTTACGACTTTTAGTAAAATACAAAGGACCTACAATACTATTTAGTTTAGTTTCTTTATTATATTCTAACCCAAAAACGTTTATGCTAATATTATTTAATTTTTCAACTTTAGGTATATCGGTTAATTTGACAGGGAAAGATATACCGCTAAAATTAAGTTTATTTGCATGTATGCTGTACGATGATACTCGACTGGCATTTTTACTAACTGGGTATAATGCTGAAAGTAATGCCCATTTAAAACACAAATAATCTGCATTTTGAACGTTAATCACAGCTTTTTTTGCACTAATATCCTTCGGCAAATCAATATATGAAGTACCACGAAGAGGGTTAAATTTATTTACATTCATATCTATACTTTTAATATGTTTGAGACTCCACCCGCTATCTTTTCTCTCAAAAGTACTTATTTTATTAATTAAAGTCTCACACAAAGAAGTAAAAAAAATATTTAAATCATCTCCAATAAAAATTATGAAATTACTAGTTTGAAAATCAAATGTATTTACAACATCGTTTTTGCTTTGTTGTATAAATTCTGCATATAATATAAAATTAACTTTAAAAATACTATGGTTTTGAATTGACTCTTCAACTAAAAATAATATTTCATCTTTAATGGAATTCATAAATATTTCAGGAGTTTGAAATGTAGATTCAATAGTTTGGTTAGATTTGTTACTAATTTTATAAGTAATTATTCTTTGTCCAAAAGCTGTTTCGATAACTGACACATTTTCAAAAGTACCGTGTAATTTCAAAACATTGTTTTTATGGATATTGCTTTTTAAATGATTAGTGAAATAACGTTTCCTAACAGAAATTTGACAAGCGTTACAAGTTACACTATCAGTTGGAATACCTGTGTGGGATCCTTCAGTTATACCAGATGAAGTCGATGCTCCTCCATCGTGATGTCTTTCAATTATACCAGCTGAAGTTGAAGCTTCCCCAGTTTGATGTCTTTCAACTATGTTAGAAGAAGTTGAAACCACTTCTATGTCTCGACGTTTAACATTTTCCGAGTTAGCCTCACTATCTAAATGTCGTTTGAGTGATCCTCCAATCTGATGTTGCTGACTGTAACAAGATATAAATTTTTTTATTAAAAATCACTATTAACATAAGAAATAGGTAACATGAAATAAATTGAAAATAAATGGAAAAGTTATGTTTACTCACATTGTAAGATTTTCAGTCGAACCAAATTCCTCATTGAAACATAAATTAAACGCTTCGCATTGTTCAACTTCTTTACATAATTGAATTATTTCCTCATTTTGCAAAGTTTCATCGACCTGTGTACTAAAGAAGACACTCTCACAATCTTCTTCGGCTTGCGAATGGAAGAAAAAACTTTTACAGGTACTCATTTTGTTGTTGATATAAAAAAGTCGGAGCTGATATTGTTATGATCTTTAGAACTGAACTGAATATCAATTTAAACATCAAAAAGTATTTATATGGAACTTTGAGGGTTATTAAATTAACCCTTATTAACTAATGGAACTTAATTTAGTAATCTTTTTTAATAACAAATAAAATGAAACATCGTTTAAATATTAAATGAGATATTAAGTAATGACAACAACAACAATTATGAGTCATTCTTTTTATTGTTGAAATGGTATTTTTTGCAACAATCTGATGTAGATATTTCTTTTGTAGCTAAATATAAAACTCGTTGTATGTTTTGAAAATTAGAATTTTTGTTATGCGTGTAATATTTTAACTTAGTTTCAGTGTGTTTCCAATGTTCTGCCACTGGAACTTTCGATATTTTCTTTAAATCATAAACCTCAATTTTTATCATGTGTGTTGCATTTTTTCCATCTTCAGTATTTGTTGTCATAAACGCTGTGCTTCCATCGCTTTGATTTCGAGAAACTGTTGATGAGAGTTTTTTTTGTTTTTTAGGTAAATGAAATAATTCATCTATCTTATCCGATGGAGATGATGGTCGTTTTCTGGGTTGTGAATTTTCAACTATTTCTAATTCTTGCAGTGTTTCACTATCAGGTGTAGCAAAGAAGAAAGTTTTGTAAGTGTTTTCCTGGTTTAAATTGAATGAATTCTGAAACAATATATATTACACTACAAAAAATTTGTAATACATATAGGTAATACAGGTATGTTTAATCGTATTTAAAGAAGAAAATCTCTTACCTCCATTTTACTGTTGGTTTACACACACAGTTATTCACTAACACAAAGTTGTTGATTTCACTTTACTTAGGTTACTGTGTCTTATTGAATATTGTCACGAGTTTATATACTAGCGTAGAAATAATTAGTAATCTAGTTTAAACAATAATTAATAATCTAGTTTAGAAGCAATTAGTAATCTAGTTTAAACAATAATTAATAATCTAGTTTAGAAGCAATTAGTAATCTAGTTTAAACAATAATTAATAATCTAGTTTAGAAGCAATTAATAATCTTGTTTAATAAAATATTAAATGATTTGAAATTACCTTACCTTTTATTTAAAACATCACTCAACATGTTAAAAACGAATGGCTTACCTGTATCCTTTCACTTGTCTGTGATCTAGCGACAAAAATTAACCCATCGGTTTTACTTGCTCATCAAAAAGTTTTAGCATCGACTACAGCGAAATATCCTATTACACGGGCTGAAGTTAAAGTTTTAACAATACCATCAGGGGTTCAGGGAAAAACATTGGATAATATCTTCATGGGTCAAGTACCTAAAAGATGCATAGTTGGGTTTGTAAATAATGCAGCATTTAATGGTTGTCTTTCCAAAAATCCGTTCAATTTTGAAAACTATAACATGAATTCCTTTTGTTTATATATAGATGGTCAACAAATTCCTTCGAAAGCTTTACAACCATCTTTTGATAATAATATTTTCACTGCAACTTTTCATACATTATTCTCAGGAACAGGAATACATTTTCTCAACGAAGGTAATGGGATATCTCGTGATAAATATGCAAAAGGTTATTGTTTGCTAGCATTCGATCTAACACCTGATTTATCAGCTAATTCATCGGGTCATTGGAACCTTATAAGACATGGTAGTGTGAGATTAGAAGTTAGGTTTGAATCTTCCCTTACTCAAACAATAAACTGTGTTGTATATGCTGAGTTCGATAATGTTATAGAGATAGATAAAAATCGAAATGTAACCGTAGACTATAGCAGTTAGGAAAAATAAATAAGTTTAACATAGTATTAAATATCACATGTACCCCATAGTATTAAGCTATCATACAATGTGTATTTTTAATAAAATATTAAATGATTTGAAATTACCTTACCTTTTATTTAAAACATCACTCAACATGTTAAAAACGAATGGCTTACCTGTATCCTTTCACTTGTCTGTGATCTAGCGAGTTAATAAGTCTTATACTTATCAATTTTGAAAGCAGCAGTAATGGATACTTTAGAAATACAAACATACTTAACAAAGATTCACCCAAGCTTGCAATATAATGTGTATGCTGCAAACAGATTACCGATGTATGTTCAAGTTCCAGCATATCTGATAAGCAATTTAGATCCAGATACAAAACCTGGTTCTCACTGGATAGGTATTCACATAGATAGTCACGGTATTGGTGAATATTTTGATACATACGGTCGTTCTCCTACAGGATTTCACAAAATGTTTTTGATTAGGAATTCAAGGCAATGGAGTTTTAATAATACTAGGATTCAAAATGATTGGACTTCAGTGTGTGGAAAATACTGCTTAATGTACTTACTGTATAAGTTCAATAACAAGTCGTTGTTAGAGTTTACTAATCAATTTGGTAGAGATACTATAAACAATGACATTCTGCCGTGTAATGCGTTTAATTCTTATTTTGTATATGAATAAAGTATGTTTTTTATAAAATAATGTGTTATCAATATTTTAGAAATACCTACCATTATTTCATTTTAGGTGATTAGCTTATTAGGTGATTAGATGTTATTTACAAAAATGCACACGAACCGGGCTGGTGATTAGCTGATCAGGTGATTAGATAAAAACATAATCAGAAAGCTCATTAGACGCCGAGGCAGTCATTATCGCTAATTAATTAGGGGTAGTGGAGCTGTTATAATTCAAAAGCTAAATCTGTAACGGTTGTAGATAGAGCTGAACGGATAGCACAGATCGATTCGCAATACCCGAAAACCCCCAATTAGACACCAAACTTTTTTTTTTTTTTTTTTTTTTTTTTAGTTTTCGGGTCCAGCTCAGACCGTTTGACAGGGGCCAGATTCCGTGAGCCAGAATGCACGAATCCTATCTACTAAGGCTTTAAGCTATATAACATTATTCTGCGACAAATAGGATCGAAGTATCAGTGAAAAATGATGCAAAAACGGGTACAATTATTCATATTTGAAGGCTTCCGTTGCGTGCGTTGCCTAAATTTGATTGTTTGCATTGAATAGGCTCCGAAATTACTGGACTGATTATGGTGAAACTTGGTATGAGGTACATTAATTCATTAGGATTAAAATAGGCTAGTTTTAATCCCGATATTCCCACAAGATCGGTAGTTACATGGGTAAAACCGCGAAGCGCTGCTACTTTATTCTAAAAAAACATATGTTGATGCATTATCGCAAATGCGGTTCATTGCTAGAACGGTGTTATTAAAATCGCTTCAGCTTATACCTCCCACCACCCGCTCCGCTATCTCGTTCACAGATCATTAAGTCGGCCATTTTGTCGTTGTGCGAAAATGGCGCGAAAACGTCGCGTTAATGGAAAACGGCGGGAACAGTATAAAACTCAATAATTATTGATAAATGTACCTTTTTATTGTCGTTTTACAATCGTAATGTTCACATTTCGGTGATTTTCATTTATAGACTTGTAATTAGGTATATCAAGAACGGTCTTGGCCTAGTGGTAGGTACCTCAACTTTCATTCCGAAGTCGAATCCCGGCCGGCCAACAAATTTTCTTACAAAAAATGTACTTGTGTGCGCTGACATTGGTCTTACGGTGCGCGGATACCATCATAGTGATGAAACCGACGCTTGTCTCCAGACATATTGATGAGGTCTTTCCTCTGGACACGGTCGACTAAGCTGAGGGAGCATAGCGAGGGAGCATACAGGTGGTGGACATAGTCTACTCCATCTGACTCTAGGACGAAAATAAAAACGGTTGCACTCCGGGAGTGCCGACGGAAGCAAAAACTTATAAAAAAAACTTTAAACCTTAAACTTAATTTTTTTTAAACTTATTTACAATACAACTACAAAATATATGTACATGCATAGATGTACATACTGTAGAGCTGCGTCTCGTAACGGTGTCGCGAGTTCAGAGATTTTATCTCATCTAAAAGTATGCGTACCGCGCCAAAAGATGTTTTCACTTCAAAACATGGTAAGTAAGCAAATATTCGTTTTAATTAGCAGTTTTATTATAGGAAATATTTCAGAAAAATATCAGTTTAACCCATAGTGGTGGGTTTATTGATTTCGGCCAATAGACGAGACGCTTTTTATTTATTTGACTATTCAAAGATTTTTAACATTCAAACAACGGTCCCGCGTTTTTTTCCTCATGATGAAGTTATGGCTCTACGTTCCCGCGCTTTGCAAGCGACAGCTGATATGTCACAGTTGGCCACACACTGCGTTTTATTTTGCCGGCAATTTGTGCAACTGTCAATGTCAGAATCGCGCGGGAAATCGTGCGAGATGATGTCGTGCGTTTTCTTTGTGCTTCGTCTATTAGAAATGATGTATTTATTATAAACTAGCCTTTTAGGCATTTTTTAATCACTTGATAATAGTAAGGTACCTGCGGGTAATAAGGACCACCTGACACCATAAATCAAAACTGAATATTCGTAAAAATAGGGAAAACTAACTTAAAAACCAGTCATTAGATAAATATCGATCTGAAGGCAATCTGACAAACACAAAAAGCTTTGGATATTTTTAAAGTTTTTTGTAATCGGAATGATATTGCAATGAAAATTTACTGGGTATGGTACATAATTTAAACACAAATCTAGGTACACAATTTAAATACAATAAAAAAATAAAACAAAAAAATATATACATAATAGCTAATCAAATAAACCGCCCCGCGACACTCCCGGTACAAAAGATGCGAGAATGCAAGCGGCATTCCCCCGCTGGATGGCGATGGCCAATCTTTGAGCCAGGAATGCCTAGGAGCGATGATCCAGCCCCCGCACTCTAAGCCACGCACAAATCTCCCGGACAAACCCAATGGCCTGGCTATTGCAATGTAAATTTAACACTGTTATTTACGAGATTTTGAAAAACCTTTGACTGTCCTTTATTACTCGCAGGTACCTTAAAAAAAAACTGTAAAAATATTTCGGCTTAAGCACAGAATATACAATACATTTTGGCTAATTTCTCACCATCTCGCATCTCACTTATTCCTATTCAATCCGACAGAGAGCGACGATCAGGAGCTAGTAACACTATGAGCTATAACAAGGCCTTGTTTGATCCTAACACAATATGTATCAGTACTTAGAGGCATATATTATTTCGTTCGATTTTCCTCATGTAAACATGAGTATTTGAAGGCGTTACAAAAAGCCGTCTCTTAAGGTCATCTTGTTTATAATTATTAATCTATCTATACAATATTTTATAAAGGAAATCTTTTCCCCACGGTTTTACCCGCATAAGTCCCGATCTTGAGGGAATTTCGGGATCAAAGGTGGCCCTTATTACCCGCAGGTACCCTAAAAATAAAAAAACTCAAGACTGTTATCATCAAAATACAGCTCATACCAATGGATCTTGAATGTGTTCAAACTCTACGAACACAAAGTCACGAGCAATAACTAGCAATTTATAATTATATAATTATTAGATATATTATTTAACAATGTAGTGTAGTAAATATGTTTATGCTTAGCGGTTGTGTTGTATTGTCTATGGTTATAAATATAGGTGTCGGGAAGACTCGGTTTGTCTTTGGTGATCATGATAATTGGTCTGAAAATCTAACAGGTAAGCCAAACTCACTCCAGAGGGCTATACAAAAAGAAATAAAAACAGACGGACAGACAGACGGACAGCGAAGTCTTAGTAATAGGTTCCCGTTTTTACCCCCGAACAAACATACAAGTTAAATGCAAGTTAAATAAAAACTTTTAAAAATAAGGCTTTCTTACCTACATTTTCCTAAAACAAAATATCACGAAAAAATTAAAACGAAAAAGAAGCACGAAACGATACGAAATAGGAACGAAACCTTTTCTCCCCTTTATATTGTCAAATTTAAGTCTTTTTTTTGTGTAAATAATTTATTACATAGTATTTCTTCTATTTATATTTTTTCTGACTGTAATGTATTTATAAATCAATGAAGTTAGGTACTTTTACTGAAGTTTCGTCTTTTGTTTCTCTTTCTATTGTCTTTTGTTTCTCTTTTTATAATTTTTTGTTTTTCTATTTTTATCGTCTTTTGTTTCTCTTTCTATTATCTTTTGATTCTGTTTCTATCGTCTTTTATTTTTCTTACTATCGTCTTTTGTTTCTCTTTTTATCATCTTTTGTTTTTCTATTTTATCGTCTTTTGTTTCTCTTTCTATCGTCTTTTGTTTTTCTTTCTATTGTCTTTTGTTTCTCTTTCTATCATCTTTTATTTTTCTATTTTATCGTCTTTTGTTTCTCTTTCTATCGTCTTTTGTTTTTCTTTCTATTGTCTTTTGTTTCTCTTTCTATCGTCTTTTATTTTTCTTACCATCGTCTTTTGTTTCTCTTTTTATCATCTTTTGTTTTTCTATTTTATCGTCTTTTGTTTCTCTTTCTATCGTCTTTTATTTTTCTTACCATCGTCTTTTGTTTCTCTTTTTATCATCTTTTGTTTTTCTATTTTATCGTCTTTTGTTTCTCTTTCTATCGTCTTTTGTTTTTCTTTCTATTGTCTTTTGTTTCTCTTTCTATCATCTTTTGTTTCTGTTTCTATCATCTTTTGTTTATGTTATGTAGGTGAACGATGCGAGTGGCAAGGCAAGAACGGTACGTGCGTCAACTTCTGGACGTGTGTCACCAACGCTGTCGATGCCGTCGTACATAAAACACATCCGCCGGTAATATATTTAAATTTTCTCTGATTCTTAGAGCGTCGTGAGTGGCAGAAAAAAGTCCCAAGTTTTTTTAAGAATGTGCCGATCATAATTTTTGGTGAGAACAAACTCCTAACTAATAACTATAAGTCTGAAAGCTTTTAGATGCATTTTTTTTTTGAAAATATTTGTTAAGGTGAAAGGGTACCGGGGGCTCTCTCCATACAAGGGTAGTCGACTGTTTTCTCTCTGGATAATGACACTAGAGCAAATATTTTTGTTGAATAAAACTGATAACTGCCATGACCATGAATGTTTTGTTTTGTTTTTATTTTTTAAATCTTAATTTCTATGATAATTAGAAAATGAAAAAAAACCAAGACATCGGGGCATAGTCATGGCAGTTATAGGTGCAACAAAAATATTTGCTCTATTATCATTATCCAGGGAGGAAACAGTCGACTTCGTTTGTATGGAGAGAGCGCCGGTACCCTTTTACCTGAATGATTTGTCTATTTTAGGTGTGCAAAGTAACAGATGGTGAGGTGTATACATGCTGCACTGGATGCCAGCTCATTGCGAACATCAGGTACCCCATCTCCTTATGTAGCTTTACCCTGTGGTTTCATCCCACTGCAGACCCACCATACCCCTGGTCATACCCCTGGGGGTATGGTGGGACTAAACCATACCACTATAGTAGTGTTGGGAATTGAAATATTTTAAATTTATATTCAGATTAAAAACTCCACGTTAAAACTTAAGGCGCTCTTCCAGTACCGTGTGTAGGTATTTACATTACCTTAGCCCCCGCTCTCAAAGACGTAGCGTGCTGCGTGCTAACTGTTATATTTGATCGATATGTAAAACATTTTAGCATTATTATCCACAAATATAGTTCCTAGAGGTCAAAACCTATCATTTGATTCATTTTTAGAAACAAACGTTAACTATTTTTGAATAAAACCCGATAAACGATCTAATAATTCTCTGTTTTCTAACATTTTTTTTATCGAACGAAGTTGTTCATATCATGTTTTCAACCACAATAAACAAAAATATGGTTATTAAACTACAATATCCATTTATATCCAAATAACAAAAAAGAGTACTTATTTGATTACTTAGAGTTGCTTAAAACAAAGGTCGATTTTGGTAGATTTATTAGCGCCTACCCTTAAAAATAATTGTTATTGAACTTCTCAGAGCAAGTTGAACTGGAACAAAAGCACTTCAAATATAATAAACTATGTTCTTAATTTGTCTAATGCGGCTTGTATTAGACAAATTAAGAACTATGGTGATTTCATGGTGCAATAACTGCATTTGAACTTCTCTAATAAAATCATCATTAATAATTTGTTCCGCTCGACGTTTTTTAGGAGTAAACTTAGTTTTTTGAATATTCTGAATCATCGCTTCGTAACTCCCGATCCCGTGGGAATATAGGGATAAAAGTAGCCTATGTTACTGTCGATAAATTAGTGTATCTTCATACTAATTTACATCAAAATCGGTCCAGTAGTTTCAGAGCTTATTCGTTACAAACTTAAATATTTCCTCGTTATAATATTATGCACTTAAGTAACTTTCGATCCTGTGGGAATATAGGGATAAAAGATCCCCTTATAAATTAATGTATTGTCCTACTAAGTTACATCAAAATCGGTTCAGTAATTTCATAGTTTATTTATTTATTATTATTTGAGAGCCTATAGTTTTTTTTATATTTATTTTCAGTTCAATTGTCATTTTACCAAAATGGGGATTGATTTTGGAAAGAACCGGCGCAAAATCATATGATCGTAAGTACAAATAGAACTGCGTGGCCAATAAACAAAGAAGATAATATACGCTCGCTGATCGGTTACGGTCGTGCGGGTTAAGCGACGTCTAACGCGGTCATTACTTCGATGGGTGGCCAATTAGTAGTTTGTCAAAAATGTGTTTGCGTGAGCCCCTCCGTGCTTCGGAAGGCACGTTAAGCCATTGGTCCTGGTTGCTACCTCTAGTAGCAGTCGTTAGGTCAAGTTAGAGGCCTTAAGGCGATCTGAAATCTCTAACGATGGGTTAGCCACACCACTATACGAGAAGAAGAAGAAGAAGTAAAATCTTAAGGGACTTGATATAGAAAGCGGCTTAGCCGCGCTCCCAGAAGGCCCGTTCTCGTAATTAACATTAATCAAATACATTGCAATATAATTTCGATTGCATTTAGATTACAAAAATAAGACATACTAGCTTTTAGCCGCGACTTCTTCCGCGTAAAAGTCTTTTAAAAAACTTTGCCCCCCTTTTTTACCCCCTTAGGAGGAAAATTTTGATAAATCCTTTCTTATCGGACGCCTACGTCACACAATGAACACACCCTCCAAGTTTCAGGTCTCTACGATCAGCAGTTTAGGCTGTGCGTTGATCCGTCAATCAGTCAGGACAAAGCATTTTATATGTATAGAATACTAACCATTCCAGAATGTCTCCGCTACATGCAAGAGAACGTGTACCCGTGCTACGACAAGCTCGGCCTACCGGAGGTGGACAAGTATTACAATGATGATTTCCAATGTTACTACACGGACAGGTTCCCGCCGGCCGCGGCCGGAGGGGAAGATGCTGCAAGGGAGGAGTTCCCGCATATGGTGAGTGGTCAGAGTGATCAGTTACTGGGCTGAGTCACCGATTGTGATTGACTCGAGTCACCGAACTGAGTGATTGACTCGAGGCACCGAACTGAGTGATTGACTCGAGTCACCGAGCTGAGGTGATTGACTCAAGTCACCAAGCTGAGTGATTGACTCGAGTCAGGGAACTGAGTTATTGACTCGAGTCACCGAACTGAGTGATTGACTCGAGTCACCGAGCTGAGGTGATTGACTCAAGTCACCAAGCTGAGTGATTGACTCGAGTCAGGGAACTGAGTTATTGACTCGAGTCACCGAACTGAGTGATTGACTCGAGTCACCGAGCTGAGGTGATTGACTCAAGTCACCGAACTGAGTGATTGACTCGAGTCAGGGAACTGAGTTATTGACTCGAGTCACCGAACTGAGTGATTGACTCGAGTCACGGAACTGAGTGATTGACTCAAGTCACCAAGCTGAGTGATTGACTCGAGTCACCGAACTGAGTGATTGACTCGAGTCACCGAACTGAGTGATTGACTCGAGTCACCGACCTGAGTGATTGACTCGAGTCCCCAAGCCAAGTCAATTTAAATCATTTATTTATTGAGAATAGGTCAAAATTGGTCTTACAATACAAATAAAACATTAAGTAGGTACGGCTAACTGAGTGATCGAGCTGAGTAACTGAGTCGATTCTCCGAGCTGAGTCGAAGAGCCGAGTGATTGAGCGTAGTCACCGAGATAGTGACTTCGTCGAGTGACCTGTCACTAAACTGTTATTTATATCTTTCTAATTTATCCTCCAGGCGTTGCTAGGTTACGGCGAGGATCAGGAGTTAGCTGAGTGGCTGTGTGGCGGCACCGTCATCAGCGAGCGGTTCATACTTACAGCTGGACACTGCAGGGTCACGTATGCAGGCGTGTAAGTACACCAATTCGTATTACGATTCGTCGAAAGTCGCCATATTAGATACCAGTCAATAAAATTTGCGCAATAAGTATAGTACATTACGATATAAGTGTGGTAAATTGATCTTTGCATAGAGGCGGTTTATGACGCGCGAGCGGCAGCGAGCGTGTTAATGAAGTCAAGATGCAAATATCAATTCCACACGTATATCGTACGACGTTTTTTATCACAGTTGCGAATAAAAGAAAAGACTTGAAAAGAAAACAAAATAATAATTAACAAAATATTTGTGTTAACTCTATGTTTACATTTTTTTAAGGCAATATTTTTTTGTTAATTATGCTCCGGAAAGGCCAGGCTAAAGACTTTCACCCTATACATCCTCGTGTGACATACATTATTTTTTAGGGATTTTTCTATTTGTTTTTGCGTCGGGGGTTAAGAACAAAATACAATGGTACGGAAAAACAATATATTTAATAAAAGAAAAAACAAAAAATAAACAACTCAATTTTTAATCGTTTTCTAAGTGATTATTACGTAAAATTTTCGTTCGTAAACCGACTTTAGAGACAACCATTTTTGCTAGTTATAAACTCTTTGGTACCTACCTTTTCGGGATAACTTTACAGCACTAGTTAACAAATATAAAACGCACGCGTGCATAATATGATGGATTATGAGCCTAAAAGCCGTTGAATAAGATCCACTTTATGAGCAACTGTGATAAAAAAAATGTTAAGGTTACTGATTTATAATGTTTTAATTTATTGCGCAAGCAATCATATGATTTTGCGCCAGTTCTTTCCAAACTCAATCCCTAATTAATTAGTATATATAAATAAATATTGCAGGACATTCCACACATCGCCATCTAGCCCCAAGCTAAGTAACTACACTTGTGTTATGGGTGCTAGACAACTCATATACTACTTATATACTTTTCTTTTGTAAATATATATTTATAATACATAGAAACAACCAGACCACAGACAAATATTTAAGCATAAATACATTGGCAGTCCGGCTTGGAGACCATTGTGCCTTTGTGACCATTGTGCTGGGTCGTCAACCCAGTTCACGACCCAGTAACCATAATCGAAATAAAGTTTCGAATTTCCAAAGTCATAGATGAAATATGTAGGAACTAGCTGAGCCCCGCGGTTTCACCCGCGTAAGGCCCGATCCCGTGCGAATATCGGGATAAAGTAGCCTATGTGTTAATCTAGGTCTCCAGCTACCTATATATCGAGTTTTATCGCAATCGGTCCAGTAGTTTTTGCTTGAAGGAGTAACAAACACACACATACACAAACTTTCACATTTATAATATTAGTAGGATATAATGCTCTTGAAGTGTTATCATGGCCCTACATCATGGTAACACGAACTTAACTGCTCAGCTTTGAGTAAGATGGCGCTCTGTGCAATAGCCTTTTTTCGTTTTTCAGTGTAGTCCAGTTCGTAGCGCTGGGTATCCTGAAGCGCAGCGACCCCCCCTCGCTGTGGCAGGTGTACCGGGTGGACTCCTTCATACCACATCCGGAGTATAGAGCACCGTCCAAGTACCACGACATCGCGCTCATACGGACTGATAGAGAGTAAGTTTCATTGTTAATCTTGCTCGAAGGACCATCAAAAGAATTGGTCCTTTGAGTCGGATTTTTTGCTGTTAATTTCGAAGAGTACTTGTGACTGACTGGAGCAAATAAGACAAGGTTATTGATTTTAAACCGATAAACTACAGGAGAAAACTACTTGGATCACTGTGGGATGGTAGTGGAGTAGATTCTGGGAAACTATGGATGTTATGAATGCCAATATCTTATATCTTTAAATGAGCAATTCTTGTATATATAATTGTAATCTCGGAATCGGCTCCAACGATTTTCATGAAATTTGGTATATAGGGGGTTTCGGGGGCGATAAATCGATCTAGCTAGGAATCATTTTTAGAAAATGTCATTTTATTCGTGTTTTATCGAAACCTACTTTTTTTTATCTGAAAAATATGACTCTTCCTGACATCTATTGGCGAACTACTAATACTATTTTTTGTGAGCAATAAAGTTATTCCAGCAGATGGCGTTGTTAAGTAACACGAAGTCAATGAGTGTTTGCTTTGAGGTTAGACTAAGTAAAAAAATAAAAAATACCGAGCAAAGCTCGGTCATCCAGGTACTTATTATTATTAAATGATGTATATTCTGTTGTTTTGTGTTTAGGATATCGTTCAACAGCGCCGTTCTACCAGCGTGCTTGCCTCATGAAGATATAGATGTTGTGCTTGCCTCAGCGACCGGTTGGGGGCAGCTCAAGCATCGGGGTGTTGTTTCTGATGTACTGCAGAAGGTGAGATCTTCCAGGAGTTGCGAGCAGCAGGTC
Organism: Idaea straminata; assembly: GCA_951213275.1. Lineage (NCBI taxonomy): Eukaryota > Metazoa > Arthropoda > Insecta > Lepidoptera > Geometridae > Idaea > Idaea straminata. Next base: position 203,438 of record OX577875.1, on the reverse strand, counting down.
TGAAATGGCTCTAGAAGACGAATCGAATGAAGAATGTTAACTAATTTTGAATATTAGCTCTCCATATTCTTGGTCAAAAATAGAAAATCAAGTGAAAGAATTACTTCGATACGTCAATTAGTTTCCGATTTATAGAATTGAGAAGCGTTCTGAATTGATGTCACATGCGGTCACGTAAGTTTAATCGCCTGTAAAATCAAAACTAATAGGTATTTTTGACTACAACCTGACTAGTGTATTGTATACATACAAGCTTTAATGTAACAAACTTTCAACTGATTTGTCACCTAGTAACGTTCTTCATTCTAATACAAATTGCATTTTTTTTGCTATTAATTATGGCTTCGCACGGCTTGTGCATTTAGCCAGTGTCAAGTTATATTTTTACTGTCACTACACTTGTACACTTTCACAGAACTAAATTGAATAACATTCCACCAGAATTATACAATTCAACTCGGGTTACATCTAAGTTTCATGAAAATAAAACTGCAGCACGACATGTTGTTAACTCGTTCCTGCCAAAACCAAAATTGCATATTACCTATTTTGTGTGTGATTCGTTGAAAGTGGCCAATTTAGACAAGATTTAAAAAATATATTGCCAAAGCTTTTTTTGTTGTTGATTAGGTTACGGTAAAAGCTTACCACGCAAGCATATGCTACGATCACTACGCGCCGAGCCGGACCCTCGCTGCCGGCTTCGACAACAACACGCAGCTGTGCTATGGAGACCTTTTCGAAGGCAAGGACACATGCGAGGTAATTATTTACTTGTCGGACTCGTACACGAATAGTTCCGTTATTCTGTTTTAATAAGTACACGTATCATCCTGTCTAGCTATCACGGTTCATGAAATAAAGCCTGGTGACGGATAAACAGACAGACGGTTCAAAACTTTTATAAAGCATAAATTGTGCAGTAAGGCGTACTATGATACTTCGTCTTGCCTTAATGATAACAACCCATGGACGTGACTTTAGTTGCTCCATTTCAAATAATACTTTCAAATATTTGTAATATTGACCTTTGTGAGCGTGATCACATGAAAAAAAACCCATGAGTTTCTTGTGCCTTCTTCTCATTGGTGGACGCGTACTGAAGGCACACATCCTAACTTAGTTTTTAAGACGTATCCATGTGGTCTAGGTATGTACAAATGTATTAAGCATCCAAACTCCAAAGGAATATTTTTTTGACTTTGACGACTTTGTGGAGTCTTAGAAAAAGGGTCCCATTTGTACCCTTTTGGTACGGACTACGGAACCCTAAAAATGATCGTTTTGAATACCTAAACCCCGGACTTTGACCTGAAGAAATTAATAAATCATAAGCAGTCGACTTGGGGCACTGCTTATGGTTTAATAATTTCGAATTATTAATTCCAGGGTGATAGTGGAGGTCCCCTGCAGTTGGAGCGGTGCCCCCACGTGGTGTTCGGGGTGACGTCAGCGGGACACCCATGTGGGTTCCCCGGGGGCGCGGGGCTGTACACCAGGGTCGCGGCTTATGTGCCCTGGGTAGAGAGCGTCGTGTGGCCTTAGATATACCTGCCGGGGCGGCGGGACGTTAATGGAACACCCGTACGGGATTCACGGGGGTGCGAGGCTGTACACCATGATCGCGGCTTATGTGCCCTGGGTAGAGGGCGTCGTGTGGGCCATGTGGCCATATCTTACCAAAAAACCCGTAACCCGTGTAAGTAAGGTAGTAAAATATAAGTATTTTTATATAGTATTTTTAGGCCTAACTTCGTACAGACAATCGTGCAGTTCCGTCGACTCGGCTGGGGTCTATACTGTCGTCTAGTCTTACCTGGGACCTTATTCTGCTATTTGCATGAATGGATTTACCATTGTCATTTATGTCGAGACTCTGTTGATATTATATCGAGATTGTTACATTATTTGGTATTCTGCTAAAGATTTAATAACATCGCAATAGAATCGCTATGGAGTCTCAATGGAATGGTAATAGATACGTCGCTGGTGTTGCCTAGCAACATGGTATATGTTGCTAAGCGATATACCGTTTTGACAACTATCGAGATTCCATTGAGCCACGATTCTAGAGCAGAATACTAAAGTGAGTCAGTGCAAGTGGTGTGGTGTTTCGATGGAATAGTTAACATTAGGAGAATAGCAATTTGACGGGTAATGTCATATTTCTGACATTAAATTACACTCTAATGAAACACAATTGTTTTAGCAGACTTGGGCCCCAGGGCTGGAGAGCTAGTGTTGTTTGGACTTGAATATAGAGTCAAATAATAATAACTAAATAAATATTCATTTAATAAAATGCTGTTTTATTTAATAGTATAAACGTTACAATGCCTGTCAAAAGTGACGTCGCTCGCGCCGCTGTCGTCCAACGGGAGGGATGTCGTACGGCCCCCTGCTCGCCGGGACCAATCTGTAGTTACTTTGTCCTGCGTCACGCATCAGATAGGAGTCACGTCGTACGGACGACCGAAAGAAAGAAAAATAAATATACATAAGGAGAAGACTAATAGTAGTTATATAAAGAATATTAAACAATGTAGATATGTAGAGTGATGCGAAAGAATCGCGTCAGGATTTCCGGAGCAGCTTTCATGTCCGAGACATTGCAGATAAATTGCAAGAATGTCGCTTATGCTGGTACGGTCACGTCTTTGAGGGTATTTTGAGCTACTTTGATGATGATTTTGTAATTTCGAAATGTAATCGGAATGATATTGCAATGTAATTTAAACAATGTCGCTTACGAGAATTGGCCTTCTGACGCCATTTACTTGTTTAGTTGGTGTTGTTTGGCCTTAAGGTGAAAGGGTACCGGCGCTCTCTCCATACAAACGTAGTCTACTGTTTCCATACCCTTGTTCTTTTTGTTTTTAAAATCTTAATTTCTATGATAACTAGAAAATGAAAAAAAACCTACACCGCACATGTGCTTATTGTGATGTTATGAAAATATAGGTTAATGCTATAAAGTATAAACATATTACAAATATTACATTTATACTATGTAAGTTCATATGTATCTAAAGGGTGTAAAAAGACCCTTAACGAAAACGAAAACCACATATTCTGCCCATCATTGGGATCATTTTTTTCTTCTAGACAATACTTGGGAAACCACAGGTTCTGGAGATATTGAAGGTCAAAGTGTCCATTTTTTTTTTCAACTTTTTTGCAAAATCGAATTCTAAGCGTTAAGAATCTACTGTTTGACGGGTTCAACTCATAGACGCACGTGGCTAAAATTATAGCTATTTCACCTTACACTGTTTAGGAAAAGGAAAGGCTCAGTAAAGAGCAGTATGAAGATATTACGCATACAACAATTTCAGCGTCAGAACACTACCACACACTACATTACATATAGACGTTCGGGGCCGCTTCGGTCGTTTCCGCAGCGCGACTTGGCCCGACACATCACACACACAGTGATAACAAGCTTACACGGAACTTGAAGTTTACAAACGTCACACTGGCGAGGAGTTTTACATTACTTCATTCAAGCATTGAATGCTTGAAGTGTATAGTGATTTGAAAATGGAACGTTCTATCCAACCAATGTACTCTGTTGCACAGCCTCTTACCATACTGTGACCATACTAGTAAATCCTAGTTATCGAGCAGTATGATGTACATAAATACAGGGTTATATTTTATGGGAAATATTAATATGCCTATTACAAAGAGAAAATATTTGATTGTTTGTTTGTTTGCATTGAATAGGCTCCGAAACTACTGAACTTATTTAGACGAAACTTGGTATGAGGATATATTGGTTGACATGAAGATATTATTTTCACTTTTGGGACTATCAAGTACATTTTTCAATATGATGCCCAAGCTCTAGCAAATTGAAACTTTCAGGGATTATTCTTTATGAAAGCCAGTAGTTTTTAAGATAGGTTGCAGAAAAAAATAATCTGCGAAATATTTTTTTAGAACCATACAAAGATAATGTAAACATTAGATTTTGATTTTTTTTTACTTTAATGATTTTATTTTGAGTTTTATAAATCTTAGACTCTGATTGGTGTAAGGGTACAAAAGGTCCATTATTGAAGTTGTTTCACAAAAAAAAGGCAGAATCGCAAACCTGATAGTTTGGCTGTAATTGCGAAGTTCATGCTGAAATCTGATTTTTACTAAAATTTCACTAAAACCCAAATAACTTTTGAACCACTAATTATTGCAGAACATACAGGGGGTGAAATCGATAGGTACTGATGTCCCCCACCCCCCAGTAACCGATGATTCACCCCCCTTGTTACACCGTGTATATTCTGTACTATAGGTACGTGAATCTTATTGCGTAAATGCGTAAATTCAAAGAAAATTTCACGTATTATTGTGGAGACAGAAGCGAGCGGTTATTGTAATGAAACGGAAGGTTCCGTTACCAGTTTCAGAAATTTAGAAGAGTCTAAAGAAGAAGTTGAAGAGGGTCAGTCAGTCCGTCAGTCAGAATTATAAGTCAGTCCTACCTGATTAACCTAATAGCTCAAGACCCTCAACAATAAAAGTTTAGAAAAAGGATTAACAACTATAATTCACAAAGATAAAATAAAAAAACTTAACTAGGTGTAAAGTCAGTAACAGTGGTATCCGATAGCTGAATACTGCGTTCTCTCTTATTATCTGCTTAAATCATGGTGGGTAATATATTTTATATTAGTTATAGCGAACTCCATCCTTTTCTTACTTCTTGATCTTCAAGTTTATATACACCAACCTTTTTAGATGGGTGAATCAACGCGTTGTTGTATTGTATTGCACGTAATAACGAAGGAACAGATAAATTGTTACAAAGAAAGTGCGTTAGTCTCGTCGTCGTCGATGTATGAACACACTCTGTAATCGCATCCAATGCACACAGCTAATATTCTGCCATAATACTCCGCACCACAGCCAGAATTCTATTTATTCTATTATTTTTAATTATTATTTTTTAAAAGTCATGTCTCAGTTTTTCACTTTCTTGAATGACATTTTGATGACATTGTTAGCCTTCAAAAATCTAAATTTTTTTTATGTCGTCAGTAAATAAAAAGTTTTAATTAATATCAAAAAGGATAAATTACAAAGAAATGTATAAAATAATGAGTTGACGTTTTATAAACTGTTATTGTCTATTGGATGCGAGATTCAGATAATAGTTCACTATTGGTTGGCAAAATCACTGTTACTTGTCTTATAGAATAGAATAGAATAGAATAGAATATTATTTATATAATAGAATAGTCTTCATTGGTCCCCGTGAAACTTTGACAGTACTTGTCGATAGCACACACACATTGAATGCTAAAATAGTTACGTATACATTGCTGGTATAGCCAGTTAATACAAAAGTATTCAAAAAGCTCCAGCGCGCATTGGATAAGATACACCCCCCGCTACCCGCTGACGGGGTAATACTCTATAGGTGAAAGGTAACGATGTTTTGAACAAAATTCGGGCCGGGAAATTTTGTGAACAGACCTTTCGAATTTAGAAAAATACAAAAAATCTACAAAATGAATTCTTTCAAAATAAAGTTATTTTAACTAATTGATAAATTTACTACATGATGATGGTTTCATATTCGATAATATATTTCTCCTGGCGTAGCTATTTCACCCGTGAAATGAGCATTATTTTTACTAAAAATGCTAAAGTTTTTATGGGTATAATTTCTAAATTAAATATAATTTTACTATTCCGCCACCATCATGGGCTAAATATTTACTAGTTTCATAGATTTAACTTTAATTTTTTTAAATTCCATGAAGAATAACGGAATTACACTCTAAATTCATTTGTATGGAAACACGATCGACTAGCGGGGCCTTAACACAAAATTTTCTTTCAAACAAACATTACCAAAATTTTTAAATTTTCTTAACAAATTACGCATTTGAAGTTACAGAAATGCAATGCATGCCCAAGCGCTCACCCACACTGACATAGCCGCGAGCTCGTTCCACGCACACACGCGCGCGGTATCAGCTGTGCCCGCTGTGCGCGTGACCTCGAGTCATTCGAGTTCAACGCATAAATGAATGCGAGCGGCCGTGTTACTACCCCGCGCACGGCGCCGTAGAGCTAGGGGATAGCTGTCTACTCTCCATCCGTCTTACGCTTTTTCGATCAGGTCACGTGTCCTGACGCGAGTTTAAGATTTTATACCCATTACAGAAAAAGTACTCAACGCCGCTAAAGAAGTTTTCACTTCAAAAACACAAAACATAGGGGCATAGTCATGGCATGGCAGGGAGGAAACAATCGACTACGTTTGTATGGAGAGAGCCCCCGGTACCCTTTTCTCGTTAGGTAGGTAAATAAAACTAAGAAACTGTATCATAAAAGCATTGATGGATACATACCAATTTTTTGATTAAAATTTTGAAAAGTAAAAGTAACGTTAATAGATACTTAATTATGTTAAAAATTGTGATTCAATTATAAATTATTATGACTATAACATACTAAGTATATAACATTTTTTTAAGCTAACTATTGCATTTTACAATGCTTAACACAAAAAATCCGGGAAATCCCGGTTCTTGCTTAGGCTGGTACCGAAAATCCCGGTTCTCAAAAAGTCTTCGATTCTCGATACTAGTTAATACAGATTTCTAGCTATTTACATACCTAGTTTCATCGCAATCGGTTAAGTACCTATTTTTAACGTGAAGGAGAAACAAACAAACAAACATACAAACGAACACATAGTAACACACAAAATTTGAAGTCTATTTGTCTGTCTGTCACATAGCTGGGTAGGTAAAATTTTCACAGATGATGTTCTGTTGCCGCAATAAACAGGAAAAAAAACCTTGCACTTGGCCGGTTTTATTTGTGGTACGGGATCCCTTTAAAAACGACCTTCATCCAACCAGCTCGGTGAAGATCGTTCGTAAAGGGATCTTAGACTAAAAATATTAGTATTTATTATTTCCTCCTGTATCACGGGGCTATGAAGCCCTTTGGAAGGCGTGCGTGGAGCCGAAGCCAACACGTAGAGGCCCTTTACAATAACAACGTTTAATTGCAAACAATGGGGTGGATTCTAAATCGGCGATTATCCCTGTCTGCACTATAAAGTGCAACCAAGGACAACCTCCGGTTTGGATAAAATTATTGATAATCTACAGGACAGAACTACTGGAGCTATTGTGATGGGATGGTAGTGGACTAGATACTGGGGAACTATGGATACTATGGCACCTGCCGTAACAATGTTCAATAAACACGTAAAAATGGCAGGCGGAGACTCGCCAACTCTCAGACTGGGCCATCCTAATTAGCCGAGTAAATTACAGCAAGGGGGCAACAGGAACGTGAGTGGCTGAAGGATGGAGAGGCCTCACTGGATTTTAAGTCATCGCTGGTAGTCCAAGCGAGCGGGCCATCTCATCACTGACGTTCAGCATCCGTCCTTCGAGCTCTCGGGACTCCACTCTGGACGGGGTTAAAGGCAAGCCATAGGCGGGGGACCGCTTCCTCGTCAGGTTTCACTCCGACCAACCAACTAAGGCAAGCCGGAGGTGAGGAAGTGACTTCCCCCTGGAGAACTCGGGGCCGCGGGGTCGTTACTCCCCGTTACCTCGCCTCAAGGTGCCCTGCGGTCATATATTTATTATTTTGCATTTATTTTACGTAGGCCAGTCATTTAAAGCACGACGTAAACTTAGTTTTTTTGTTACGCTCAAACAAGTTCTTCGTCTCTCACTTCAAAGGTCATCATATTTATTCATTTATTAATCATTAACTAATAATAAAACAGAGTTTGTTTGTTTGTAAAGAATAGGCTCCGAAACTACTACATCGATTGAGATGAAACTTGGTATGAGGATACATTAATTCATTGGAAGTAACATTGAGTCATTTTATCCAGATTCTAGTGAACATAAAAACGGGTCAAGTGCGAGTCGGTCCCGTACCATTACCGTACTACATTGGGATATTGGCGTGATAACGTCTTATAAATTGATGAACACCGGCAGCACTCACAAAAAAGCGTGACGTCATCGCGTTCCGCTCACGTTCGTGAACCGACTTTACAGACAACCATTTTTTTGATGTGATAACGTCTAAATTGTTCGAACACCTGCATTCACAAAAAAGTGTCACGTTCCCATTCTGTGACGTCGTGCGTTTTGGTAATATGACCATGGTAACTTAGGAAACAGAGTATTAAATAATAATATCGCTCATCTGGGCTTGTGTTATGGTGTGACGAGTGACGAATAGAAGACTATAATAAAGGAAAAAATACACTTAAATAAAAAAAAGGTATTCAATATTTCATCGTTTTCTTATGACGTTATCACGTAAAATTATCGACCGTAAAACGACTTTACAGACAACCTTTTTTTTGTGTATATGCTTATTACAGTGTTAGTATTTTTTATAGCTTTTGTTACGTAGGCATCCGCTAAGAAAGGAAAATATAAAAATCCAGACCCTACGCGGACGGAGCCGCGGGTAAAAGCTAGTTATGAATAAAATTAATATTCATATACTAGTATTGTAAATATGTTAAACGTTAACGGTTGTGTTGTCCTGTTTATGTTTATTCATATTATTGTTGGTCAGAGGAATTGGACTAATAATGTACCAGGTTAGTGGTGAAAGGGTACCGGGCGCTCTCTCCATACAAACGTAGTCGACTGTTTCCTCCCTGGATAATGACACTAGAGCTTATATTTTTGTTGCATAAAACTTTATAACTGCCATGATGTTTTTTTTGTTGTTTCAATCTTTATTTCTATGATAATTAGAAAATGAAAAAACCAAGACACAAAGCAGGTAAATATTTGCTCTAGTGTCAGTATTCAGGGAGGAAACAGGCGACTACGTTTGTATGGAGAGAGCGCCCGGTACCCGTGTCTAATTCTGACATCGTAACTCCCGAACGGATAAACCGATTTTGATTTTGTTTATTTTTTTCGAAAGGTGAATTAGAGGGGAGTGTTTTAGATGTTTGAACAATATCTGTTAAGCCGTTATAAATAATATGCAATTTTCCTCGTTGACTGACGAGGAAAAAACAAAACAGGGGTCATGGTCATGGCAGTTATAAGTTATATACGTTTGTATGGAGAGAGCGCTCGGTACCCTTTCCTCTTAACACCTCTCTTTTTGGGTCGGGGGTTAAAAAATAGGAGTTAAACTCCCTTAAACAGGGTAACAAATATAAATAGAATTAGGGGTAAAAGTAGACGAGGAAAGTGTGAGTTACAAAGCAACGAAGTCAACCCGTTGTTGACCTCTCTTCGTTGACCTCTCTTCACTCTGCCCGCAGCGCGCAGGTGAACGATTTCTGGCAAAGCAAAAAGTATTGAAGCTCATCATGTCGCAAGAAGGTTTTTCGGCTTTTCAGTCTTGTCGACGGAGGCGTATGGTCATAGAGAGAATGTCGGTGATTGAACTCCTGCTTCCTCTTGTCTTTACAGCGAGCCATCACTTCCCAACTGGCATACCGCCGTACTACCGGACCGGTTGGAAGGGAAGAAAGGAACCTGTATCAATAATACTTAAAAACCTGTTAATACTTTGAGAGTCCAGTATAATAATGCCTTCGGGTTGCTGATGGGCCTGCCCCGATATTGTAGCGCCTCATTGATGTTTGCCGAAGCCGATATTGATGGGTTTTCAACGATATTAAGGAAGAGGACAGCATCAATAATGGCCAGGGTCAGGGGTAGTACCAATAGCTACCTGAAGGTAATCGCCCAGCGACTAGCAGCCCGATCTGGATTAAATGGATCAGGACTCACGCTGTAATATAAACAACCTGTATTTCACTGACAATCTATCTATACATATAAAATGCTTTGTCCTGAACTACTGACTGACTGACTGACTGACGGATCAACGCACAGCAACAGTAAACCGCTGATCGTAGAGACCTGAAACTTGGAGGGTGTGTTCTTTGTGTGAAGATGTTTCCGAAATTTTACTCCTAAAGGGGTGAAAAAGGGGGGCAAAGTTTGTATGGAACAACGTGATTCCTCGGTCCAATCTACTTCAAATTTTCAAATTTGTCGCGGGCAAAAGCTAGTAGTTTATAAGATCCTTGTATACTAACATTATAACCTTGTTGCTGCAATAAATGATTTGAATATGAATTAATGCAATACATCTCTCTTCACTGACCTCTTTATTGACATCTCTCCACTCTGCCCGCAGATCTAGGTGAACGATGCGAGTGGCAAGGCAAGAACGGTACGTGCGTCAACTTCTGGACGTGTGTCACCAACGCTGTCGATGCCGTCGTACATAAAACACATCCGCCGGTAATTGTTATATGTTTTATGTGTGTGTCATACGTCCCATATCACGGGGCTATGGAGCCCCGGACCTTTGGAGCCGAAGCCAACACGGCCCTTTAAAATAACAACGTTTAATGGCAAAGTATGATGTGGACATCAAACCGGTGATTATCCCTGTCTGCACTATAGAATGCAGCCAAGGACAACCTCCGGTTTGGATAGATTGATAAACTACAGGAGAAAACTACTTGGGCTACTGCGATGGGATGGCAGTGGACTGGATACTGGGAAACTATGGCGCCTGTCGTAACAATGTCCAACAAACAAAGCTTATTTCTTATTTTTAGACCCACTAACAAAACCAAAAATAAACCTAAAAATATTTATTTTGCAAGGTAAATAAATATTGTTAAGGCAATACACAAATAGTAAAAAAAAGAAAATTCTCCCTTTTAGAGGAAAGGCTGCCGGGCGCTCTCTCCATACAAACGTAGTCGACTGTTTCCTCCCTGGACACTTAATCAAAAAAAATATATTGCATAAAAATTTTAACTGCCATGACCATGTCCCTTTGTTTTTTTGTTTTTTAAATCTTAATTTCTATGATAATTAGAAAATAAAAAAACCAAAGCAAAGCAGGGCATAGGTATGGCAGTTATAGGTTTTATGCAACAAAAATATTTGTGCTAGTGTCATTATCCAGGGAGGAAACAGTCGACTACGTTTGTATGGAGAGAGCGTCCTGGTACCTTTTTACTTTAAAGTGACGTGTTTTTCATTTTCTTCTGACGCCATTACACATATAAGAACTTCAAGAACCTAACCTCCTTGCAAACATGGCATTTTTGTATCCCTCAAATAGTTTTACAATGATAATTTCCAGGTGTGCAATGTAAAGGATGGCGTGGTGTACGCTTGCTGCACTGGATGCCACCTCACGGGAAACATCAGGTACTTAGCCCCTAACTAAAGACTGGACGGGCCAAGCCGTACACTGTCACTAGTCTATACTATAATAAATCTGTAGACATCAAAAAATCTGTAATTGTAAGATATCCAGAAAAAAAATACACAGGTCGCCTTAAAATCGTTAGCTGAACACGATAGGGTAGTTTTTAGAATTTTTGTCTGTTTGTCTGTTTGTCTGTTTGTCTGTTTGTCTGTCTGTTTGTTTGTTTGAACCAGGTAATCTCATAAACTACAGAACAGATTTTACCAACCTCCACATGAATATGTTCAGAATATATCAGAATAACATTTAGGGTATGTTTTAATTTAACTTTAATACAATAATTAAGATATTTGATAAAAAAACATTTAAAAAATGTGAAATCGAAATATTTTCCGTGGTAAAACGTAATCGAACGTCAGAAGGTAACAGTACCCTTACCACGGGTTTTTTACGTATTCGATTAAACATACTATATTGAGTATTTACTATGAAACTTCCTAAAAATCAACTTACTTAGGTCCACCCGTCTCTGAGAATATCGGTAGTGACACACCGACAGACAAACGGACAAGAGAGTTATCGAAAAAGGGTTTCTTTTTTTCGAGTTCTTCAAAAAGTCATGGTAGGGCTGCAGTACATGCCTCCGCTCAAGATGACAGCTGTCATAAAACCAAATAGTTTGCATTTAATACTACCTACGTGAAACTGAAAATGAGGTTAGTACAAAGAGGTACTACTACATAATATTACCGATCTCCTTTACCGAAGACCTCCGATGTTACACTTCTATCGCGCTTTTCTCCTTCTATAGTTTGAATTATGAGTTCAAGTAGCAGAAACCTTAGATAGTAAAAACAAAAAAGAATTATCCAAATCGCTCCAAGAGTTTACGAGTAATCAGCGAACATACATAAAAAATATATATATACGTGACGATTTGAGAACCTCCACCTTTTTTGATGTCGGTTAAAAATATACAGGTAATAGTCATTTGTAAAAATCATTTTTTTTTCCAAAATTACGTAGCCCTGCCAGCTACCTAATAAAAAAACTGGGTATTTTGGTCAAGAATTCAGAAAATTGGATTCATAGGACATCACGTTCCTTCAAATACCCCGTTTCCGAGACGCTTTAGATGTTTGGTGTGAAAGCATTTTTTGTTCAGCGTAATGCCTGCTATCAATATGTAAGGATCTCAATGTGTTAGTATTTGTTCTGTCCAATTGCCTTTCTTTTTAATCATTAATATTATTATTTTTTGATACCTAATAAAAACAATGTAAAATATTATTTGCACCAAAATAGATTATTATTTGCATGATGTTGGTGTTTTAAATACTATAAAAACCTCTTATATTATTAATTGAAGAATATGAATCGAGACACAAAGGTAGTTGATAATTATTTTTTCTTTAATTTACAAAAATCTAAAGATAACTAAGAAAACAAAGAACGTTGAAAGTTTTGTGCGAATAGAAATTGGACTTAGTTTTAGCTTATCATATTGTTGTGTATTATGTTTTATTTGTGAAAAATTAACAAAAATAGTACATTGTTACCCAAGGTGTGAAAGTCACTCATTGAGTCCCGAGATGGAGTTTGGCGCCCGAGCGTAGCGAGGGCGCTAATATTTCGAGGGACTAAATGAGTGACTTTCACACCTTGGGTAAACAAAACAAACCCGAGGTAAACACTGTGCTTTTCATTACGAATAAACATAAAATTCTTCCTAATGACGAGAGTGAATGAGAGACTCCACTATCTGATGCCTTACAAGGTCGGGACCAAAGAGGTTATACATTATGTATTTTTTTTTGTTTTTGCTATTTGTTTTCAACATGTTTTCAATACTCAAATACGTCGGTACTTACCGAAGAGATTTTTATAAATTAGTTTATCCAACACTGAGTAATGACGCGAAGTCCGTAGATTTAAATTACAGTTTTTGTAACACGGTTTGTCTAGAAAATGTTATTTACACAAAATGCACAATCATAAATGAAAAACCAGATTAAACTTAACACAAAAACATAATAAAATAACAAAAGATAATACTAATTAAAATTATTCAAAATGCAAGCATTTCCCGCCAGTATTTTTTTACTCAAGGAACGACACTGACTGCACGGTCGCATAAAGCCACATCTGCAACATCTTGACAGGGCGCCGGCAGAGGCGCAGCATGGTTACATTTATTTTATTAAATAAGATATCTTGAACTAAATATATCTACCTGAATGCGATTACTAAGAAAAAACCTATTATGTACTAAACTCTGGCAGTATGGATGAGCCGTGCGAAGCCATAATTGTTATTCTTTGGTGTTACCTAAATCAAGGAGGTTAGGTTTTTGAAGTCCCTAATGCGTAATGATACTGATGCTGGCTACAAACACATTGCACAAGCCGCGCGAAGCCATAATTTAACATGACAGCTGTAAGTGAAAGCAATTTTCCCTAGGGCCGAAAGTTTCTCTTTCTACACGCTCTTCAGGCATCTTTAGACCTACTTTCGGAGTATGAGTAAGCCTAGAATAAGAATTGCCTTTGCCAAATCAATTAAAAATATAGTTCAAAAACAATGTAACTACCTATTTTGTTTTTATAACTTACACCGAATGATAAACTGTATCTATGCAGAAAAATGCTAGGTATTCTAAATAACCCAAAACCACATCGCGAATGAAGTCGCGGGCAACAGCTAGTATCCAATAAACAACAACATGCTGACACCACAATATAGACGTCCAGTTTTGGCGGGAACGAGTTAACAACATGTCCTGCTGCAGTTTTATTTTCATGAAACTTAGATGTAACCTGTGTTGAATTGTATAATTCTGGTGGAATGTTTTTTAATTTAGTTCTGTGAAAGTGCACAAGTGTAGTGAAAGTAAAAATCAGTGTCAAACATGAAGTTTTCTCGTTGCCTCCAAATCTCCTATTAAGGTTATGGTAAACTTGCCACCGGTTTACTATAGCCCCTGACTTGACGGACTATGACGACTTTGACTGTTTTGAAACACTTTAGGCCCGATTTATGAAAAATCGGGTCATAATTTGATGCAAAATATAATTTGACACTGGCTAAATGCACAAGCCGTGCGAAGCCATAATTAATAGAAAAACTATATAGACGTCACGTGGGGCCGCCACGGGACGACCTTTCTACTCACTGCATTGCTTTACCTTATTAAAAGATTTTAGTTTAAGATGAAGTAGGATCTGGAAACCCCTGTCCCTTTCCCACGCGCGCGCCACGCGATGACTCTTTCCCTTTTCCCCGCGCGCCGCGAAATGGCCGTTTTAACTGTTTTATGTAATTAAAAGACTCTCTATTTTAGTGAAAACCCATCTGTACTACCTTATAGGATTTGATGTAGAGTTTATGAAAATATAAATTTTGTACTTGTTTTTTCTTTACAATCGCCGTAAAATTGAAAAATTTCAAGAAAATGACGATTTATTAAGATTTTCACGATTTTTTTCCATCGAGGCAAATCATTCTAATCATGTTTCGAAGTGTATGACAATACATAGCATTTCTTCACCTTTATGACAGTAGGAATATCATTCTATGGATTTTAGTGGTTGATACACAAAAACTGTTTCTAAGACACCTCTATCGCGCTTCTGGTCTTACCACCTTGTCTTAAACATTTCATCAAAAATATTAACCGAATTAATTAATCCATAGAACAAGGCCTGGCTCCTACAAGACATACAGGTTGGTTATTTTATTTATGCCCGTAGGCTCCCCTAACGATCCTGCCGAGTCTCTCTATCGAGACCTTTATCTATCATGCCCGTCGGGCCCCGGGGCCTAAGTCTGCTAATACAATTATGTTTCAATAGAGTGTCGATGGAATCATTGTAGACATTTAATGTCAAAAATATGACATTACATGTCAAATTGGTATTCTTCTGATGTTAGCTATTCTACACCACTGATGCACCACTGACTCACTTTGGTATTCTGCTCTAGAATCGTGGCTCAATGAAATCTCGATAGTTGTAAAAACGGTATATCGCTTAGCAACATATACCATGTTGCTAGGCAAAACCAGCGACATATCTGTTACCATTCCATTGAGACTCCATAGCGATTCTATTGCGATGTTATTTAAACTTTAGCAGAATACCAAATAAAGTCACAATCTTGATATAATATCAACAGAGTTTTGTTTTTTGGCATGAATAAATTTATCTTTATTTTTTTTTTAGAGTCTGGATATAATGACAATGGTGAATCCATTAATGCAAAATAGCAGAATAAGGCCCCTGGACTAGGGGAGACGATGAGCGCTAATTTTAAATTATTTTTGAGTAGGGTCTGTAAGGAAGGGCAGTCTTAGAACCGTTGTAGCTGATGACAACCATCGAGTGATCAAGTCACTAGACTCCACTGTCCGTCTGTATGTCTGTCACCTGGCTATATTATCTCAAACCGTGATAGCTAGACAGTTGAAATTTTACAGATGATGTATTTCTGTTGCCGCTATAACAACAAATATTAAAAAAATGTGGTAGGTACAGAAACCTTCGCACGCAAGTCCAACTCGCACTTGGCCGGTTTATTAAATTTATTTTTCCTTTTTTTCAGTTCTATAGTCATAGTACCAAAATATGGATTACTAGAAAGAACTGGCTCGAAGTCTTATGATCGTAAGTACAAATAGGAACGCACTAGCGGCGCTCCGCGATTTCACCCGGGTAAGCCCCGATCCCGTGAGAATATCAAAATAAAAAGTAGCCTATAGCCTTCCTCGATACATGGACTATCCAACACAAAAATAATTTTTCAATTCGAACTTCGACCGTATCTTCACAACACCATCAGGTGAGATGAGGTATTTTTTAAGCCGGTGTCTAGAAGATACCTGTTGACTCGCGACTTGAAGACCCTCAAATAGTACACGTCAGGAAAGACAGACGCAGGCAACTGATTCCATTCCCTTGCGGTACGAATAAGGAATGACGAAGCAAAGCGCTTGGTGCGAACGTATGGTATTTTGTGTGAAAAAAACACATTATTAAAAATAAAAAAAATATTGCAGGACATCCCACAGATCCCACAGATCTAGCCCCAAGCTAAGTAACTACACTTGTGTTATGGGTGCTAGACAACTCATATACTACTTATATACTTTTCTTTTACCTACTAGCTTTTGCTCGCGACTTCATCCGCGTAGGAGTCGAAAAAGGGCCAAAGAATCACGTTGTCCCATACAAATTTTGCCCTCCCTTTTCACTAGAATTTCAGAAAATCCTTTCTTATTGGATGCCTACGTCACACAAAGAACACACCCTCCAAGTTTCAGGTCTCTACGATCAGCGGTTTAGGCTGTGCGTTGATCCGTCAGTCAGTCAGGACAAAGAATTTTATATGTTTAGAATACTTATAATACACTTGCAGCGCTCCGCAGTTTCACCCGCGTAACTCCCGATCCCGTTTGAATATCAGGATAAAAAGTAGCTTATAGCCTTCCTCGATAAATGGACTATCCAACACAAAAAGAATTTTTCAATTCGAACCAATAGTTCGTTCAAACAAACAAACAAACTCTTCAGCTTTATAATATAAGTATAGATAGAAAAAACCAGAGCACAGACAAATATCTAAGGAGAATAAATACATGTCTGAGACCTGGGAATCGAATCCACAACCCTGTGTCTGGCTGTCCGGCATGGAGACCATTGTGGCAACTGGGTCGTCAATTCCAGAATGTCTCCGCTACATGCAAGAGAACGTGTACCCGTGCTACGACAAGCTGGGACAGCCGGAGGTGGACAAGTATTACAACGAGTATCTCCAGTGTTACACCACGTACCGGTTCGGGTCGTTCGTGGCGGGCGGGCTCGATGCTAAGCGGGAGGAGTTCCCGCATATGGTGAGTGACTTGAGTGACCGGGCTGAGTGAGTGGGCTACTTGTGTCACCGAGCTAAGTGACAGAGCCTATTTTTAATTATATAACTAGTTGCGTCCCGCGGTTTCACCCGCGTAAGTCCCGATCCCGTGGGAATTTCGAGATAAAAAGTAGCCTATGTGTTAATCCAGGTGTCCAGCTATCTACATACCGAGTTTCATTGCAATCGGTCCAGCCGTTCTCGAGTTATAAGTGTTGTAAGTGTTGTAAGTAACAAACACGACTTTCTTTTATATATATAGATATATATATAGATATAAATAAGATATGTTGGAGAATAAAAGGCTTCTTGTGAATAGAAGCTAGATCTCTAGGTAAATAAATAAATAAATGAATGATAAAAAGGTTCCAACATGAACCATTGACGTGGACGGTGAAGTGAACCACATTTCACCTTTTAATACTAAATCAACTAGACAAGAATACACTGTATCAAAAATATGGAATGGTCTTACTGTATGCGTCGTCGAACCACCTTACCGACCGACGGCTGAGAAGCAAAAAATCCCATAATAGCCTGAGCGCTCGCTTTTATAGGCGGTAGTGGGGATCGGTAACGTCCACAGTCAAAGCACTTACTTTAAAATCTAAATAATTAATTAAGAGCTCAATAGTGATTAATACACTTTTAAAATTAATAATAAATTATTCCAATAACATTGATGGGAGTTAATAAATTTTTAAACATTTAAAACATTAAAACGGAAAATAAAAGTAGTCGAATTGATTTGGTAAACA
This sequence comes from Idaea straminata, assembly GCA_951213275.1. NCBI lineage: Eukaryota > Metazoa > Arthropoda > Insecta > Lepidoptera > Geometridae > Idaea > Idaea straminata. The sequence continues at coordinate 185,568 of OX577875.1, read as the reverse complement.
AGTCGCTGCCATAGTCAATCTAGCAACTTGAGATACACTGTAATCAATAAATTAGCGGTAAAATGTAATTTAGTATCTAAAGAAAAAAGAATCACCATAATTAATTTAAAATAAATAATTGTGTAAGTTTTCTATTTTTTTGAATAATCGCTATCATATATATCACTAGCTGCGCCTCGCGGTTTCACCCGCGTAAGTCTCTATCCCGTGGGCATATTGGGATAAAAAGTAATCTAGGTCCTTACCTATCTAAATACCAAGTTTCATCGCAATCGGTCCAGTAGTTTTTGCGTGAAGGAGTAACAAACATACACACACACAAACTTTCACATTTATAATATTAGTAGGATTTATTTAAGATTTGAATAACATATTGTACTACTTCTATAATATAAAAATCGAGAACAGCTGAACCGATTTCGCTAATTCTTTTTTTAGAATATTCCTTGACGTACGAGGATGGTTCTTTGGAAATGTATTAAAAATTACCTGGAAAAAGTCTAAAAACATCGCTTTCCTATACTCCCAATTCTCATACAAACAATTCGTAATAATACTTAAAAGTCAATTTGAACTTTAATACCATACTATAAAGTTCAAAATTCTGTGGAGAGGTTCCGGGAAGGCAAAATAATTGAGTGACGTTGGCATCGTATAAATATTGAAGTCAATCGTGTCACGGTGTTGGTTGCCAAACTCGACCTAAACGGCTGAACCGATTTGTATGAAATTTGTGTACTTATATAATGCTGACACACAGGAATATGTGTCCACCATAGTAAAAAAGCCGAGTGACCGCGTTGAGTCACCGAGCCGATTGACCTAGCTGAGTCAAATAGCAGAGTAATAAATAAATAAATAAATATTACAGGACATTCCACACATCGCCATCTAGCCCCAAGCTAAGTAACTAGACTTGTGTTATGGGTGCTAGACAACGGATATTCTACTTATATACTTTTCTTTTGTAAATATATACTTATAATACATAGAAACAACCAGACCACAGACAAATATCTAAGCATAAATACTTGTCTGAGGAATCGGGAATCGAACCCGCAACCCTGTGTTTGGCAGTCCGGCATGGTGACCATTGTGCCAACTGGGTCGGCCCAGTAATTAATCAGAGTAATTGTACCTACATACAATATATCTTTCTAATCCAGGCGTTGCTAGGTTACGGCGAGGATCAGGAGTCAGCTCAGTGGCTGTGTGGCGGCACCGTCATCAGCGAGCGGTTCATACTTACAGCTGGACACTGCAGGGCCGCGTATGGGGGACTGTAAGTAGACCCGACTGCGATGCAGGAGATTGCGGGTTCATCTCACGCCATACACACTGATTTTTTAAAGCTATTGCATAGCTTTTATCGCGGGCTTTGAGCGACCGAATTAAGAAATTCCGTAACGAAAGTAAAACCTAACACCCCCACTCAGCCTACCTTGGAGCTCGGCCGAGCGTTCGATTAACGTGTATGTATATGGTACGAGTGTACGAAGCTCGCACGATGTTTTAATTAGCGACCAATGAACTTCTACTCAAAGCAGTCAATAAAACTAAACCAATAAGTAAAAAAAAATTGGTCAATGACCTGAATCCCGTTACGAGCATCACGGCCAAGCCTAGGTGATTAGTTTTTGCTAAGCTGTCTTTCAATTTCTTCGTCTTTTCAGCGAGGTCCAGTTCGTAGCGCTGGGTATCCTGAAGCGCAGCGACCCCCCCTCGCTGTGGCAGGTGTACCGGGTTGACTCCTTCATACCACATCCGGAGTATAGACCACCATCCAAGTACCACGATATCGCGCTCATACGGACTGATAGGCAGTAAGTTTTATTTTTATCTTGCTCGAAGGACCATAAAATATTGGTCCTTCGAGCCGGATTTTTTCTCTATCAGCCTCAATTAATACATGTTTATACTCGGAATCGAATACGTTTCAGATGTGTGTAAAGTAAAGTAAGTAGATATATTATCTGAAGTACCATCATACATACAGACAGAAGAAAGTAAATTGCCAGACTTGCAGCAGAGACGCCTTGCTTGCTCGGTCAATGATGTATTATTTATTTATTTTTAAATCACTAATAACTATTTTTGTTACCTTTCTGCTGATCAAACTTTCTGGTCTAATTAGTGTGTTTTTGTTGCTGTGTTTAGAATATCGTTCAACAGCGCCGTTCTGCCGGCGTGTTTGCCTTATGAAGGCTTAGTTACTGAACTGGCCTCAGCGACGGGCTGGGGGCAGGTCAAGCACCGAGCTGCTATCTCTGATGTACTGCAGAAGGTAAGTTCTTTCAGGGATTGCAAGAAGGATATCTAAAATGGCCGGCGAAGATGATTTTAGATTTTAATTATTTTGAGTGTGATTCATCGGAAGTGGCAATTTTAGACCCCAGTTCGGACGTCACAGCACAGTTACGTCAGTGGGACACTGCTGCGGGTTCCCCGGGGGCGCGGGGCTGTACACCACGGTCGCGGCTTATGTGCCCTGGGTAGAGCGTGTCGTGTGGTTATATACAAACTAGCCGGGGTGGAGTGACGTAACTGTGACGTCATCAGGCCACCCCTACGGGTTCCCCGGGGCGCAGGGCTGTGTACCAGGGTCAGGGCTTATTTGCTCTGAATGTTCCAGTGGTAACGGCAAAACAGTGTTTTGAAGAGGCAGAAGTAGACAAGCGTGAAATAAGCTTTTTTGAGGCTTATAATAATACTAGTTTTTTCTCGCGACTTCGTCCGCGTATAATTAGTAGATTGGACCAAGGAATCACGTGACCCCATACAAACTCTGCCCTCTTTTTCGTCCCCTAAGGGATAGAATTTAGGAAAATCATTTCTTATCGGATGCTTACGTCATACATAGAACACACCCTCCAAGTTTCAGGTTTCTACGATCAGCGGTTTAGGCTGTGCGTTGATCAGTCAGTCAGTCAGTCGTTCAGGACAAAGCATTTTATATAATAATAGATAATATAACAACTTTTTGGTTAGGTTTCGCTGAGAGCATACAATGAAAGTTTATGCAACGAGCACTACGCGCCGAGCCGGACTCTCACTGCGGGCTTCGATCTCAACACGCAGCTGTGCTATGGAGACTATTTTAAAGGCAGGGACACATGCGAGGTAATACTTACTCTATCTGTTTAGGCCCTAAATCAATATAAAATATAAATATTGCAGGACATTCCACACATCGCCATCTAGCCCCAAGCTAAGTACTTAACTAGACTTGTGTTATGGGTACTAGACAACTCATATACTACTTATATACTTTTCTTTTGTAAATATATACTTATAATACATAGAAACAACCAGACCACAGACAAATATCTAAGCATAAATACATGTCTGAAGCGGGAATCGAACCAGCAACCCTGTGTTTGGCAGTCCGGCATGGTGGCCATTGTGCCGTCTGAGTCGTCGAGTAATCAATAATCTATCATTGCTTGCTATATGTCAGTGGTGAATATGAGAATATCAATAGTTTATAATTATATAATTCGTCTTTTTTAATTCCAGGGTGATAGTGGTGGTCCCCTGCAGTTGGATCGGTGCCCCCACGTGGTGTTCGGGGTGACGTCAGCGGGACACCCGTGTGGGTTCCCCGGGGGCGCGGGGCTGTACACCAGGGTCGCGGCTTATGTGCCCTGGGTAGAGAGCGTCGTGTGGCCTTAGATATACCTGCCGGGGCGGCGTGACGTCAGCGAGACACCCGTGTAATCTATAAGCTTATAAGAATAAAACAACATTTTTATCCAAAAATCTTTATTCATTTACTTATCTACTTTTCTATAAAACTAGCTAATGAAGTACTTAAAATAAAGAAATAAAACTATTCATATTATTTATAAACAGGGTTATTGGTAATTATACTAGCAAGCCGTTGAGGACTATTTCTGTTCACCTAGAAAAACAACTTTTGTTCTACGACTTCTAGAAATTCGAACATTTTTTTGAAAATTTTGAGGTTATGTTTATCTGAAAATCAGCTGCTCCATACACGGAGAGGTCATTAACCTTAAAATTTTACTAATTTAGAAATTTTATCTACTTTTCTTAGTCTGAATGACCTTTGTTTAAAAAATCATACATACATACACTGCAAATTATATAAAAACTTTGAAAAAAAACAGCTTTTTCGAATTTAAATAAACCCAAATTTTAATGTTTTTTTTCGAATAAGTCGTAGATCAAAAGTTGTTTGATTGGGTGCACAGAAGTAGTTCTCATCGGCTTGCAACTATAATTATCGATAACCCTGTATAAATATAATTATACATTCAAGTCCATACAACACTAGCTATCCAATCAATATAAGGCCAGACGAGAGTATAGACCCCGGCCGAGTGGACAGCCCCGCACGGTCGTCCGTACGACGTGACTCCTATCTGATGCGTGACGCAGGACAACCCGTACAGGTCGGACGCGGCGAGCAGGGGGCCGCCGCTATCACCCTACGGAAGGGAGGGAATACTTTACGTCACTTTTGAGAGGAATGTGATGACAGTTTTGACAGAATTGTGACATAATTTTTGACAGAACTGTAGTGTTACTTTTGACAGAATTGTGGCGTTACTTTTGACAGGATTATGACGTTATTTTTATTAGAATTGTGACGTCACTTTTGAGATAATTGTAGCGTCACTATTGACAGGAACGTGGCGACACTTCTGACATAAATATGACGTCACTTTTAACATGAATATGACGTCATATTTAGCATAAATTATTAATGAAATGTAACTAAAAATATCATGAAAATGCCATATTGTATACGAAATTTGACCTAGAAATGGCAAAAAAAGTGTTGCAATAACATTTTACGTGTAAACTTGAATAAATAGAGCACGATAAATTAATGAAATTGAATAAAAAACTACTAAAATTATGCAACTTACAACGAATCAGAAATCATGCCATGTGTTAGTGTAACAACGCAACAACTCCCAGACACTTTAAAAAATATAAAATATCTCCTTTGACAGTTGACCATATCTTTGACAACTGGTACGTCACTCGCGTGTCACAGTCGTGACGTATGACTTACCTCGCAAGTGTCGTAATTCTTCTCCTTGTGTCCGTAGCAAACCTGCGTTCGACTGTTGATACCGTCCTCGAGCAGGCGATGTTTGGGATACAATGTCGAGCATTCCTTGTCTGTGAACTTCGCTAGTTTCGCCTGGCGGTAATTATAATAAGACTTAAGGGCAGTGCATGAGAGTAATGCTTAAAAAAATGTACCTACTTAACGGATATTCTAAAACTCAATCTTATTTTAATATTGACATTATTTAATCAATTTGACACTTTGACAGTTGGTTAATCATGTTTAAGGTCTCAAACACTTAATTTTTGCAAGTCAACCTAAATACATTGTTGAGCATTTTTTGTGTACAGAAGTAACAAAACACAAATGAATTAGTAAGTAGGATAGTAGGAATGTCTAATTCAACTCTTCTGCTATATTTTGAATAAAATTACCGAGGTGACCTTGATCCAGGTAGTCGAGGTCAATTAATGACCGTCTGTACTAACCGCGGTCATCTGGCTCAAAACTGTCCTATTAATACTTATCAACGATCTATATTTGGTCCAAATGACCGAGGTTATTAATAATAATATATATGGTAGGATCACATATCGCCATCGAGCCCCAAACTAAGCAACAAGGCTTGTGTTATGGTGGCCTGACAACGGATAGAATACTAATATACTTTTATTTTGTAAATATATACTTCCTATACATACAGAAACACCCAGAAACAAATATCTGTATATAAATATTTGTTTGACGCGGGAATTAAACCCGCAACCTTCTGCGTCGCAGGCGGGTCTCCACCCGACGCCCCACAGAGGTTGTCAAAGGTGAGTCAGATGATCGAGATCAATCAGTGACGCCGTTGTTATACCGTTTGTAGTATATCAGCGACGGGAGCCCGATGTCCGACGGCGCCCCACCCGACCACCACCCCCACTGGAGCTTCGATTGGTTCCGTCGCGAGGCACACTGGCAGCACTGTCGCATCGAACTTTATCCTGAACACCACGGAATAATTTACAGGGTTTAATTTAGTTCAGGTAGGAACTGTTTTAGCTATTAGTCTCTTTATTTGGGCCATCAACAATTTTCTACGCAACCTTCTTTTATTTTTTAACCGACTTCAAAAAAGGAGGAGGTTCTCAATTCGGTTGTATGTTTTTTTATGGATGTAATCGAAATGATATTGAAATGTAATTTGAACGCTGTTTTTACGAGAATTGACCTTCACGGCAGACGGAACAACGAGTGATCTCATAAAGAACTCCTTGTTACTCTACAAAAAGGGTCAACTTACGGTCTGCCATAAGGAGGGAGGGTCACTGCGCTTCAGGCAGGCAGGATACCTATAGCTTGCACACACTTACTGTGTCAGAGTCTTAATCAGCGCAATATCGTTGTACTTCGAAGGTGGCCTGTACTCCGGGTGTGGTATGAACTCAGAGATGCGGTACGTCTGCCATAGGGAGGGAGGGTCACTGCGCTTCAGGATACCTAGGGCTGCGAACCGGACACTGCCTCTGAGGTAAAATATAATATTATTATATTACTTGGACTAAAAATTAAGAAATAAATAAAAAATATTAAGGGGTACATTTTGGTGTGACCTTGAGCCAAAAAATCCCTATAGTTTTGAAGCTATACTTAAATTAAGAATTAAAACTAGTCTAGCTTTGAAATGACATGGAATTTTAGTATCAAATTACCCCCAAAATATCGGTAAAGATTTCACCTACAATATTCTGACGCGGTGCATAAATAAATAGCCTTAAATGGGATTATTTGAATTATTTTTAGTTCTGTCAAACACTATAGTTTATTTGTATCATTAAAATACACAACTTTTGGTCTACGACTTCTAAAAATTCGACAAATAAAATTAAAATTAAGTATATGTAGGATTTTTTAAGCTGGCATGGTTATTTTCATTATACTAATGTTATTAACAACGGTATATTTACCATGTTTTTAGTCTGAAAACTTCAGTCTAGTGAAAATGGTGCTTGTCACAGCACCGAAAATTCAGGTTTACGAACTAAAAAACTGCTAAATATGGTGTTTTTAGTAGTAAAAATGTTATAATTATTCTATACATACACGTCAGGCGAAGACCTGCAGTGTCCGGCTGTAAGTATGAACCACTCGCTGATGACGGAACCACCACACAGCCACTGAGCTGACTCCTGATCCTCGCCGTAACCTAGCAACGCCTGGAGGATACATTAGAAAGATTTATTATACTGTGAGATGACTGTGAGGGTCTTCGGAATGAGAAGCTAGCTCCTCAAAATATAGTAAATTGTTCACTTTTATATTTCTACCAGTGAAATTTGATTGTTGAAGCACTTGGAATCACCTTTTCATCACAAACTCTTCAAAGTCCGCTCGTGTTACTGTTCGCAAGAACTGCTAGTGTTAGAAGTAAAAGAAGGCTAATAAATCGTATCCTAATCCTCCTAACTTCATAATTTTTATATTACAAATCCGAATGTCCTTTTATTTATTTGTTTGTTGGTTCACGGTAGTTCACGGTAGTTCACGGTAGTTCACGGTAGTTCACGGTAGTTCACGGTAGTTCACGGTCAAACAACTAGACTGATTTGGATGAAAATCGATATAGTAATAGTTAAAGATGAATAATTTCCCCCGTTTTTTTTCACATTTCCCACTGATTCTTCGCTCCTATTGGTCGCAGCGTGATGTTAGATATATAGCCTATAGCCTTCCTCAATAACACAAAAATCACACAATAATAATCAAACACAATAATCCAACACAAAAATAATTTTTCAATTCGAACCAGTACTTCCTGAGATTAGCGCGTTCAAATAAACAAACAAACTCTTCAGCTTTATAATATTATTATAGATTTTATTATTGATTTATGTGTATGGATTTTATATGGATTTTAATTGTCTGAAATAAATGTATTGAATAGAGTAATTTAGATCCCGAAATTCCCGAGGGATTGGGATTTATAGGAGAAACCGTAGGGTGCTATTATATTCTTCTATGCCTGTATCAGCTGGCCACTCACCATATGGGGGAAGTCCCCCCTCCTCGCCGGCTGGCCGATCAACCCCGGGACATGTTCCACACCGATGTAATGGCACTTCTTCCCCTCATGGAACCGCTTGCGTGTCGAGAAGATGTGGTCAGCCTTGCACGCGTACGGCAACGTGGTCACGTATTGGAGGCAATCTGACGGTACATTGGAATATAGCGTGTGACGTGGTCACGTATTGGAGGCAATCTGACGGTACATTGGAATATAGCGTGTGACGTGGTCACGTATTGGAGGCAATCTGACGGTACATTGGAATATAGCGTGTGACGTGGTCACGTATTGGAGGCAATCTGACGGTACATTGGAATATAGCGTGTGACGTGGTCACGTATTGGAGGCAATCTGACGGTACATTGGAATATAGCGTGTGACGGAGAAGAACATAAAGTCAAGTCAAAGTCAAAGTTAAAAATTGTATTCCTTTGGATGTACGGTCGGCTGCATAATTGCAGACCCACCGTAGAGCTCCAAAACGGCTGTTATAAGAATGTTTTCAACACAAGCAAGATACTAGAAACCTGCTTTAGTTGAAGTTTAAAGTCTTCTAACTCATCAATTTATCAAACAAAAATTATGAGAATGAAAACATGCCAATTATTGTTATTTAAGAACTCTACTGGGGACTGCAATTATGCAGCCAACTGTACCTAGATCACATAGAAACTTCTTAAAAACTAAGTTAGGATGTGTGTCTTCGAAACACGCCCACCAAAGAGAAGAAGGCACAATAATCAAACTCATAGATAAATAAATATTGCAGGACATTCTAGACTTGTGTTATGGGTGCTAGACAATGGATATACTACTTATACGCGGTGTAATAAGGGGGGTGGAACATCGGTTGCTGGGGGGTGGGGGACCTCAGTACCTATCGATTTACCCCCCTGTATGTTCTGCAATAATTAGTGGTTCAAAAGTTATTTGGAGTTTAGTAAAATTTTAGTCAAAATCAAATTTCAGCCTGAACTTGGCAATTAAATATTATAAATATAAATATTACAGGACATTCTACACATCGCCATCTAACCCCAAGCTAAGTAACTACACTTGTGTTATGGGTGCTAGACAACTCATATACTACTTATATACTTTTCTATTGTAAATATATATTTATAGTACATAGAAACAACCAGACCACAGACAAATATCTATAGCATAAATTATGCTTGTGTGAATCGGAAATCGAACCCGCAAACCCTGTGTTTGGCACCGTCATCTCCAAAAGTCCAAAAGTCATACATAGGCTGCACTAAAAGTATCGGGAATGGAATATTTCCACTGTTCCTGTCATATTTAAATCTTTTTAATTGAAAACTCCTTGGTTTTAAGAATCGAATACCATTTATTTATTTAAAAAAATAATCTCGGTCTTGTCACAAGGTTTTGTCAAACTTGTTTAGTCGTTGAGAAAATGGAATTGACGCGAGAAAATTCAAGAGCGATGATTTATTATGACTTTCGAAGTGGTTTATCACAAAAACAGTGTGTTGACCGGATGATTTCTGCATTTGGTGATGAAGCCCCATCCAAAACCACAATTTATCGCTGGTTTGCTGAATTTCAACGTGGACGTGTCAAGCTCAGTGATGATCCCCGTCAAGGTCGTCCAAAAACTGCACTCACCCAAGAAAACGTTGATGCTGTGCGTAAGCTGATTGAGGAAGATCGACATGTAACATACCGCGAAATTCAGGCAACTTTAGACATTGGCATGAGTCAAATACAAATAATTTTGCATGAACAATTAGGTGTAAAAAAGTTGTTTTCCCGATGGATACCGCATTCGCTCTGTGAAGAGCAAAAAGTGGCTCGCGTTACTTGGTGCGTCAGAACTCTCGAAAGATTCCACGCAGGATCCTCAAATGCTGTATACAACATCGTATCAGGTGACGAATCCTGGATATACGCGTACGAACCCGAAACAAAAAACCAGTCACGAGTTTGGGTGTTCGAAAATGAGTTAAAGCCAACAAAAATTGTTCGTTCACGGAGTGTTGCAAAAAAAATGGTGGCCACGTTTGTCTCCAAAACCGGCCATGTTGTGACTATTCCTCTTGAGGGACAAAGAACGGTTAATGCAGAATGGTATGCTAGCATTTGTTTGCCACAGGTCGTTTCTGAACTCCGTAAAGAGAACTGCAGCCGCCGCATCATCCTCCATCACGACAATGCGAGTTCTCACACCGCGAACAGAACAAAAGAGTTTTTAGAGCAAGAAAACATAGAATTATTAGACCATCCGCCGTACAGCCCCGACCTAAGCCCTAATGATTTCTATACTTTCCCTAAAATAAAGAATAAATTGCGTGGTCAGAGATTTTCATCACGTGAAGAAGCTGTGGACGCCTACAAAACGGCCATTTAGGAGACCCCAACTTCCGAATGGAATGGTTGCTTTAATGATTGGTTCCATCGTATGGAAAAATGTGTCAAATTTCGCGGAGAATACTTCGAAAAGCAATAAATACATTTTTTATCACAGTTGCTCATAAAGTGGATCTTATTCAACGGCTTTTAGGCTCATAATCCAACATATTATGCACGCGTGCGTTTTAGATTTGTTAACTAGTGCTGTAAAGTTATCTCGATGGGTTATACTGTTTTGATGTGTAAAAAAGGTAGGTACTAATGAGTTTTTAGCTAGCAAAAAAGGTTGTCTCTAAAGTCGGTTTACGAACGAAAATTTTACGTGATAATGACTTAGAAAACGATTAAAAATGGAGTTATGTTTATTTTTTATTTTTTCTTTACTAAACTAAATATTGTTTTTCCGTACCATTGTGTTTTGTTCTTAACCTCCGACGCAAAAACAAATAGAAAAAACCCTAAAAAATATTGTATGTCAGACGAGGCTGTATAGGTTAAAAGCCTTTAGCCTGGCCTTTCCGGAGCATAATTAACAAAAAAATATTGCCTTAAAAAATGTAATGTAATCACACAAATGTATCACAAATATTTTGTTAATTATTATTTTGTTTTCTTTTCAAGTTTTTTTCTTTTATTCGCAACTGTGATAAAAAACGTCGTACGATACACGTGTGGAATTGATCTTTGCATCTTGGCTTCTTATGACACGCTCGCTACCGCTCGCGCTTCATAAACCGCCTCTATGCAAAGATCAATTTACCACACTTATATCGTAATGTACTATTTAAATAGTAATGTTGTGTCACTTCCTTGATTCCCGAAATTTTCAGTGCCGCCCTCGTAGAACAAAAGTTTATTTATTTATTTGTAAAGAAAGTCTACAGCTAGGTTTAACACAATAAACAGAAGAAATAGAAACAGAAAGCCAATTACAGACAATCCCAAATAGAAACATACTAAAAACATAAAAGACACAAATCCTATTAAACCTACTGTTGTTGTTGTAAAGTTGTTCGCCTAGACGTCTAGAACAACCCCCTTTCGCAGTTTTGGCGGGAACGAGTTAACAACATGTCGTGCTGCAGTTTTATTTTCATGAAACTTAGTTGTAACCCGAGTTGAATTGTATAATTCTGGTGGAATGTTATTCAATTTAGTTCTGTGAAAGTGCACAAGTGTAGTGAAAGTAAAAATCAGTGTCAAACATGAAGTTTTCTCGTTGCCTCCAAATCTCCTATTAAGGTTATGGTAAACTTGCCACCGCTTTACTATAGCCCCTGACTTGACGGACTATGACGACTTTGACTTTTTTGAAACACTTTATTAACCGGGTTTTTTAAATCGGGTTACAAATTATGACCCGATTTTTCATAAAGCGGGTCATAATTTGATGCAAAATATAACTTGATACTGGCTAAATGCACAAGCCGTGCGAAGCCATAATTAATAGAAAAAAAAACCCCTTTCGTATTACAACCTCTTCGCTGCAACACATCCTACTAATATTATAAATGTGAAAGTTTGTGTGCGTGTGTGTGTGTGTGTGTGTGTGTTTGTTTGTGTTTGTTACTCCTTCACGCTAAAACCACTTAACCGATTGCAATGAAATTCGGTATGTAGATAGCTGGAGGCCTGGATTCACATATAGGCTACTTTTTATCCCAATATTCCCACGAGAACGGAACTTACGCTGGTGAAACCGCGGGGCGCAGCTAGTTGTATATAAAGGTTAAAGGTACTTACTATCCCAAGCTTTATTCTTGCCCCTCGTGTGAGTATATACTCCATTGTCCGTGATCACAATGTCACTGAAATTTACAGTACAAATTATATTTAGGTATATATTATTGTATATTTACTTACTAAGGGTAGCTTGCGTGAGATTGTGCTTAAACATATTTAGCTAAATGTATTTAATAAGTAATAAAAAATAAATGCTATTTTCATAAGCATTGATATCCTACTAATCCTACTAATATTATAAATGTGAAATTTTGTGTGTGTGTATGTTTGTTACTCCTTCACGCAAAAACTACTGGACCGATTGCGATGAAACTCGGTATATAGATAGCTGAATACCTGGATTAACACATAGGCTACGTTTTATACCGATAATCCCACGGGATCGGGACTTACGCGGGTGAAACCGCGGGCCACAGCTAGTCATTTATTAATTTTGACAGTTTGTTAATCATGTTTTGAGGTCTTAAACGTGTTTATTTTTATACTTTTCTAAATGATTTATTATTAAAATATGAATACATACCGCACGTCATCGTAAATATAACAATCGGTACAACAGACGACGGGCTCCTTGCCTTGGAACGAACATATCTGGAAATTTGTCCAAATAAGTATAACCATAGGTACCTACACTGAACAGGTTAATAAAGTAAGTAAGAAAGATAATATAAAAACGGGACCATGGTCGGTGCAACCCGATCGAAACTTCAGATAAATCTAATAAAATAATTGAGTAGTTTTAACGCGATCGCGACACGTTTTTATTAAATGAATAATTACTATCGCTTAGAAATGAGTTTAGAAATAGTTATATATTCTTATTTTATTGTTTTTTTTTTTAAAACAGCCCCATATACCCAAAGTATACGGCTATGCCAAAGATCCATCGCATACATAGATACAGTGCAACGAAAACGAAACGGGGTGGCATCTTGATTATACCAATCCCGAACCGCAGTTGATTTTTGGTATTTTTTCGAAAAATATTTGATTTTCCAAAAGTCTTAATACAAAAGTTGCTTGTTAAGATGCACAGAAAATAGCCCTCAACTGTTTTCTTATAATTACCAATAACCCTGTTACAAGTGGTGGTTTAACATTAAACTTTTTTCTACGACTTTTGGAAATTTGATCATTTTTCGGGATTATTTAAGTTTATGTCAAATCAGCTATTTCTACAAATAAACTCTTTCTTAGAGAAGTCGATAAAAATTAAAAAAAAATGTATTATAACACAAGCCTAGTTGCTTAGCTTGAGGCCAGATGGCACTGTGTAAAATTTTCTACAATATTAATTTATTTTATAATATTAAAGTTGATGACCTCCCCGTGTAAGTAACAACTGATTTTAACAGATAAAATTATCAAATTTCCAGTAGTTGATTGTTAGGGATGATTTGAATTAGACCGGGCCGTGTCCTAGGCAGAGCCCGTCCGTGCTGCATGTTTATACATATAAAATGCTTTGTCCTGAATGACTGACTGATTGACGGATCAACGCATAGCCTAAACCGCTGATCGTAGAGACCTGAAACTTGGAGGGTGTGTTCTTTGTATGACGTAGGCATCCGATAAGAGAGGATTTTCCGAAATTCTACCCCTAAGGGGGTGATAAAGGGCGGCAAAGTTTGTATGGGAAAACGTGATTCGTTGGTCCAATCTACTTCAAATGTTGCATAAAGATTCTTTAACAGAATTGATGGAAGCCATGCTCTCAAACTCATCGTAACGGGGTTAAAAACGGGTAGAAAGTTATTTTGGGGGTGCTTAAGAGTACCATTTTCGACGTCTACGCGGACGAAGTCGCGGGCAACAGCAAGTGTGTTTATATAACACCGGGTTATAAGCCGCCGAGGGGACGGACGTCGTCCGGCACGGACTGGACACGCATCAAACACTGTGTTTATATAAAAGTCAAAGTCAAAATTATTTATTTCTTTTGGATACTTAATACCTAAATACAAGATCACTTAGCGACGACGTCTCAAAAAGCTTAAATCTGTGCTTCATACAAAATGTATGTAACGTTTCAAATCTGTGCTCCGTCTGAACCACGTACTCGTACACGGCCCGGTCTAATAAGAAAAATACCTTAAGATGTGCAGAAATACCCGACAACCTCTTCCTTATATAGTTACCAATGACCCTGTATAGATAGATAGATAGATACATACTTCAGGGAACTGCTTGTACTGCTTGTCTATAAGTACAGCGGTCGCACATCTCGTGTACTTCTGGCATGTTCCTGTTATGTTCTCTCTCACGCAGCTGTCACCTGGAATTTATAATGTACGGTCGGCTGCATAATTGCAGACCCACCGTAGAGTTCCTAAACGGCTGTTATAAGAATGTATTCAACACGAGCAAGATTCTAGAGAACTGCTTTAGTTGAAGTTTAAAGTCTTCTAACTCATAAAATTATCAAACAAAAATTATTAGAATGAAAACATTCCAATAATAGTAATTTTCAACTCTACCGGGGGCTGCAATTATGCAGCCGACTGTACCTGCGGGTCATACCGGCCCATCTTTGTTAGGGTTCTGTTCATATAAAGGTAAACAAAGGAACCCTTATAGGATCACTTTCTTGTCCGTTTGTTTTTAAGGTGGACTGCCCAGGGGGGAGGGGGGGAGCAATGAGGGAATGTGGGGCTCCCTGCTGGCCTGAAGGTGGTGGGCGGCCAGAGGTTTACCCACCGGTTGCTCTCTCGCCATCTTAATTAATTATAACACCCCGTCGTTTTTGCGTCGCTGCACAGAATATACAATTTCTTCCAGCGAAGGGCTTTTAAATGGGGTTGTTCTAGACGTCGTCTATTCGAAGAACTTTTGTTCAACGACTTTTGGAAATTCGAACATTTCGTTCGAAGTTTTGTATGAAAAATTCCCTTAGAATTATCGAAAAAAGTTTGAATTTTTAAAAGAACAAAAGATTTTCGCCTAGACTTCTAGAACAACCCCATTTCGTATTACAAACCCTTCGCTGAAACATATTGTATATGTACAAGGGTCGGGGGTTAAAAACTAAAAATTTCGTAAAAATAGGGAAAACTTTAAAAACAGGTACCTAATTAGCTAAATATCTGCTTTATTGTCAATCTGAAAATCAATGTTTTTTTTTCTTGAAATTTTGTCACTAATATCAAGGTTTTTATAATTCCGAACCTTTGACTATGATTGTTTGATGTTTATTCTACCACTCGCCTGTCGGCGACGAGTGATAGAGACCACTTTACGATCGAGCGATTCAAAAATAGCGAATTACCGATGTCGAACGAATATCAGATAGATAGATAGATAGATAAACTCTTTATTACCACATTAAACCTTAATTCTAACAAAAACAATATTAAACCTAACAATATGGCACACTGGGCGGCCTTATCGCTAAAAGCGATCTCTTTCAGGCAACCTTTGGGTGGACAAGGATTAAAGAAGGGGATGGGTGGGTAGTAGAAATCGAGCCCTTGACGCGGGCCGAACGACGAAAAATGGGGCTCCTGAACGAAACTCGGTATACAGGTTTTACGTGCACATGGAATTTTGGAATCCGCCCTTTAACTACTAGGTAGCTTGCTCTATCACTTAGAACCACCTTCTCACCACATAACTCCTCAAAGTCTATGCTGGCGAGGTCTACTCAGGCACGGATCCAACCCTCAAAAGAAGTTGTGGTCAGTAGACACAGACACCCTTTGTAACAGTGTTCAGTTTTACGTAGGCAAAGCCGTGGGATGAATACTTACTAAGTATTATATAGTAAACTAGCTGCGCTCCGCGGTTTCACCCTCGTATGTGCCTTCCTTGATAAATAGACTATCCAACACACACATAATTTTTAATTCGAACCAGTAGTTCCTGAGATTAGCGCGTTCAAACAAACAAACTCTTCAGCTTTATAATATTAAGAATAGATTAATAAACATGTAAAATGTTCGTGTTTTCGCTTTTAGAAAATTAAATAAGTGATCTTTGAATTCGTCCTATCTACCTGCCATCTAATGGGACGAAGTTGAGGGACCATCATCAGCCTATCATGCTCAATAGACCGTGAAAGTGTGACGTCACAAATCTATCAGCGTTGCTGGCATGTCCATCGTGCCCACAAGAACAGTGGAACCTCGCCTTGGGCTACTGTTCGCAGAACTACGATCGTAGAATATAATATAGAAGTAAAATTACCTTCTTCCCTCGAAAACTTCTCAGCCCCATCTCCCAGGAGTACCAGCGTGAAGGACACCACTAACACCGGTCCCACTGAGCGGTATAAAGCTGCAGCACGATGCCACACTTTGTCGTAACATATTGAGAACAGCGCCATCTAGTTGTAGAATTGAAACCACTAGGTAGCTTTTGTTTACCATAAAAGGCCTGCCAAATTCGAAAAAAAATAGATTTTATACAAATTACCCTGAAAATCTAATTTGTTCGTATTTGACGAACAAAAAACGACTTTTTTGCATCATGTATATTTTTACGTTTACTAAATTGTTTAAAGGTTTCTCTTGGAATCGTTATAGCGTAATGTTAAATTATAATTATCTGCTGACTGAAAAAAACATTTTCAATTTCTATTTTCCGACATTCATCCCGAGCAGTGCCATTTATAATTGAAGTACCTAGTTATACAGAATCTCTCATTGTTCTAGGCTCCGAAACTGCTTGACCGATTTTGATGTAACTTAGTATGAATATACATTGATTCTTTGGGAGTAATAATAATAGATGGCACTAAAGATGGAAGGATGGGTACGTATATGTATTGTCCTACAATATTTATTTTTTCGTCTTTGTTACTTACTATAATATTATATGCCATAGTCATGATTTATCAAAAGTGCAAGCAGAGACGTAATATCAATCGGGTCATTCCTACCTGTCCCTGAATGCTGCCCACAAATGGGGACAAACAGGAATCGAAATGTTTGCCTGTCCTCAGATTTGAATAAAGAGACAGACAGGAAGAATATAAATCTACTTTGTTCTTGCCTGTTTGATGGAACAGGTAGGAACATTTCATGGTGCGCCGACTTATATCTGGCACAATCTAATTTACACAAACCCCGGGTCACAAACTAACTTTTCACTCACCAGTCAATAAATATTGTACTCACACTTAACAATTTCTAATAATTTAACCTTATTACGAAGTTTAGTAAACGTATTGTTATTATAACGATTCGAAACACGTTTGTATCGGTCAGTGGTCGGACCTGTTTTGATTAACGTCAGTATTAAATACCTACATATTTACTTAGTGGGGTTTTTGCAATATTATATGCTTTACTTATTTTGTTTTTGTTTGGGTTTTTTAAAGTTTTGAGTGTGCTGCGTCACAGAAGTTGCGTAGATACATTGACGAGTTGAACCGGCTTAGTAAGGACTGGACCCAGCTGGCACTAGATTAGACAGGGAACAGTGGGAAGACGAGAGAGAGGCTTTGGCCCTGCAGTGGGACGGAATAGGCTAAAATTCACATACCTCAAATGAGGTTAAATAGCCAAGAACTTTATTATAATTTTGACATCTTATTAGTTACTCTATTGAATGTGAATAAGTGATTGATTTGATTTAAAATAAATACATTGACCGCTAATTGACCCACCCATTTTGGTGAAATGGAGCGTTGCTCAGCGGGGCCCTATGTTGCATGGCTATAAATAGTTCTATTGAATGCGATCAAAATAATAAGTAATTCGTTGCATCGAAGTGAACGAAGGACACGGTTTAATGCAATCTCCACTAGCACGATATCCTAATCTTCAAAGGTTATTATTATAAATTCGAAATTAGGTTTATTTATTTTTTGTTTGTTCCCTCTTCATCCGGTCAAACGATTGGACCGATTTGTAGATGACAAGGGACACCAGGATGAAACGAAGTTTCTTTCGCGTTAAGGAATTGTAATAAAATCAAAAAGCGTCGTTACAACTTTTGGTCTTAATTTTTTACGTCTAAGCCCCCTTTCGTAACGCGCTATAAGGAACTTCGTTCCAAAATCATCATAGTGATAATTTATAGGATCGAAACTCCTACGGAATCGGTACCTACAGTTAGTTTTTTATATTTAAGCATTTTCCTAGACCTGTGAGTGCAGCGGACGGCGGACACTGGGACAGACCAATGTGACCCTACTTAGTAGGCACACCTGTTATTTTCTAATAGGTTTTTCCATAAAATGAATCTATATAATTAGGGCTATCAATGGTAACAAAACTGGAACTTGTTGCGTAGAGTTATAAGCTGTTGAAAATAATCATATAGCCAGCGCAGTTTCACAGGACCACTCAGTTTCACAGGACCACTCACAGTTTCACAGGACTACTCAGAGCGTAGGAAGTATAGTAGGTACTGTCTATTTGACTGGGTCGAAAAAATGTTGTGCATGTCGCTGTCCACCAGTGGTGGCGAATGGAACTAATTTAGATAGTTATGGCGCTGTCCCCCAGTGGTGGACAACGGGCATAATTTTTCAAAGTTGTTTCGCTCAGTGGTGGCCGAGTAATTGGTGGAAATTGGGAACAAAACCGATGCTAACCTACTAGACAATCATAAATTATACCTAGACTAGTCATTCTTGAAATCACCATTTAGACAAATTAAGAACATCATTTATTATATTTGAAGTGTTTTTGTTCCAGTTCAACTTGCTCTGAGAAGTTCAATAACAATTATTTTAAAGTTTTAACGTGGAGTTTTTTGTTTAAGTAGAATAATAGATTTGAATATAAATTTAAAATATTTCAATTCCCAACACTACTATAGTGGTATGGTTTCGTCCCACCATACCCCCAGGGGTATAACCAGGGGTATGGTGGGTCTGCAGTGATTCTTACCTACCTACCAGTAAAGACTGGGATTTGGGACAAGTTTTTGATCAACCGCCCCAATGTCTTCAAATCGGGGACAGGCAGGCATTTCGTTTCCTATTTGTCTCCATTTGGACACAGTGACTAGTACTATGTAGTTTTCTACCTAGATGATGACCTGCTTCACCTTGGGTTAATATAAGTAGAATAAAACAAGTGCGTCGATTGTAAAACGTTTATTTATTGAAATATTTGATCGACGAATCATCGTGCGTCCGTCTCGCGTCCTCCGAAGACACGTAATGAGGGTAGTTACAAGCAAAAACTCGATAAAACTCTTTAGAAAACTACTTGTGACTAGATTATAAACAAAACAGGTATAATATTTATACTTTACACCGATTTTTTCAGTATTTAATAGTAGCAGATATATTCGCCAATTTAAAAGGCGCCATATTGCGCCTTAAGTCCTTTTTTTAATAGA
This sequence comes from Idaea straminata, assembly GCA_951213275.1. Taxonomy (NCBI): domain Eukaryota; kingdom Metazoa; phylum Arthropoda; class Insecta; order Lepidoptera; family Geometridae; genus Idaea; species Idaea straminata. Next base: position 166,063 of record OX577875.1, on the reverse strand, counting down.
TACCATAACCATAGACACTCATCTTTTAAAATAATGGCTTCGCATCTCTTGTGCATACAGCCGATGTCAAATAAGATTGTTGTGCCCAATTTTAGGCCAAACTATTGTGATTGTGTTGTACCCAACTGCCAGAATATACTGTAAAAAAGATGGAATTTTTTATAAAAGCAGATATATGGAAATCGGTTCAGACCTAGATATTGTTCATAAAATACTGAAAAAAATTCGTTGTAAACTAGTATACTTTAATAGTAAGTAAATATCATAGAAAAATCTATAGGTAGGTACGTCCAATGATACAAACCACAAACTCTACATCTATTCATATAAGTAGGTAGATATGTAAATAATAATTTAAATATTTATATTATAATAATGAGCTTAATTACTATACAAATTCGTGGGGCACTTCAGTTTTTGAATTTCAAAACTAATTTTATTGGTGAACTTAATTTTTTAAACATCTTTCAATAATGTACCAAATATTAAATGGTTTTTATACCCTGGCATAATACTAATTAAACTGTTGCCAATTTAGAGAACAAAAAACGAAATTGTCTATGGAAAAGAGCGGGTTTTTTCTTTTTCCTTTTAATCAAATGACATCGCACGGCATAGTGCATACAGCCAGCAGTGTTAAATAAAGTTCACCAATAAAATATAAAAGATTTAAGTTATATTCGCTACATTCAAATAGGTACACAACGAGAGAAGAGAGGAAAATCTACAAGTTACCCCGAAATTCATTTAAAAAACCATGCACTTAAATACATAGAATTGTAGTTATTTAGTCCCCATTTAATTGACTCATAATTATTATTATTGGTCTATCTATATGATTCATTCTTTTCTCGTATTTATTGACATTGTCTCTGGAATTAAAAGGTAATTCTGTTCTGGATTTTAGTACAAATATTTGATTTAATTTGAAACAAAATACCTACCAAATATATAAGTTTTTTATAAATAAGTGCACGGTTTATGAAATGAAGTAAATCACACGTTATAAATAACAACTTCTTAACTATTATAATTATTTACAATTATATAAAACAACTAAGTATATCGTATCACCCGGTGTCGGGTCTAACTAGGCTCTAAGGAAACAAAATGACTAGAATTTGGTCATTTACAAAATATAATTGGATTTTCTAGTTAAGTACTAATAATGTCAGATAATCGTGAATGCCGCAAAAGGAAATTTTCTACCAATTGAAAAAAAATTGTCTATGAACTAAAAAAAAAGTGACAATTTTTTTTTTCTTTTATTATGGCTTCGCACGTGTGCATTTAGCCAGTGTCAAGTTATATTTTGCATCAAATTATGACCCGATTTTTCATAAATCGGGCCTAAAGTGTTTCAATACAGTCAAAGTCGTCATAGTCCGTCAAGTCAGGGGTTATAGTAAAGCGGTGGCAAGTTTACCATAACCTTAATAGGAGATTTGGAGGCAACGTGAAAACTGCATGTTTGACACTGATTTTTACTTTCACTACACTTGTGCACTTTCACAGAACTAAATTGAATAACATTCCACCAGAATTATACAATTCAACTCGGGTTACATCTAAGTTTCATGAAAATAAAACTGCAGCACGACATGTTGTTAACTCGTTCCCGCCAAAACTCCAAAGTGACAATAAAATAATAAATGTCGATTGTTTTTTTTTTTTTTTTTTCTTTCTTCGGTCCCAGACCAAAGTTATGGCTGTCGATTATCTTCAATCAGATACTTAATATGTTTTGACAAAACTTAGACTTAATATTCCTCGTTTTAGAAATGGTAAAGATGTGGTGTGAAGACATTATTTGTTGATCTTGATGTGTTTTATCATAGGTACGTTTCGTTCTCTGTCGCGAACGAAATCTATACCTACATATACCAAGCTTCTAAAAGAAAATATCAAATAACTGTAGGTAATTCTGCAACATAGAATTCTCGAGAATATTTTAGTCCACAAGTAGTTAGTAGTACCTAACAAACGAATAGGAATTAAGATTAATGTATAGTTTACACCTTAATCGCGCTCCCAAAAGCCTGGCTATGATAAATGATCTTGCCCCTAATTCATTAGGCACAGAACAATATTTCCATAGATATGTAGCTTGTTTAATTTTCTATTGCTCTTTTGTTTGTATTACGATCAACAAACATTAAAATATTTATTACTCTTAAATTAATTTAGCTACTCTTAAAAAAAATGAAAGTAAGTATATCTATTGACTAGATTGATAATACTTAATATACCTACATAAATATTTCAAAATATTAACTATTTTTTTTAGTAAGTACAATGTTTTTGATTAGAAAGGTAAAGGTATCCGACTACCGTAATTAAGTTTTGATCTCTTTTGCGGCATTCAATGACCAAAAAACAAGTGTGATTATCAAGATATTGTCACACATTAGGCACTGTGTACATCCATTGTACTGGGTTTTCTACTTGAACACTTTATTATCTAACGTTACTCTTTTAATGGAGCACTTTTAAAGACAGACACAAAATAATTCTTACAAATTTTCTGGGCATTATAATTGAAAAATTCATTGCCTTTAAAAAAATGAAAGTTGTAAAGAAAAAAAAACGAGTCATAGACAAGAAAGATGGCGGTAGTAACGTCCAAAAAGTGCTCTTACATTTTCAAATCTAAACAAATCTAGTGCACCCCAGCGGGAATTTAATTACAGCGGGTCTATTCAGTCTATGTTTTCATCGAGGAAGACATGATCGATGCAATTTCAATACAATATTTAAGTATTTATTTGTACTTCTACTGTTTTATCTATTCATTGTCTGATTTTGACTACGGCTACAAACTTTCTAATTTCAACAGTAAAGGCTCTCCCATACTACGGCGATCCACCGTTCGTTTTACTAGGATAGTTACTTCGTAATTTGTAATTTGTCAGGCGATTATCGCCACTATTTGGGAGAGGCTCCAATTAAATTGTTACAAAAAATATTTCTTTACATTCTCAGTATGATTTTTTGGTCCGTATCTCTACTACTACCATTTTTCTAATGTATTTCGAACTCAAAATGTATATTTTAAGACTTTTAAGGCACAAGCCGATTGTGTCTTTCGTAATGGGATCTCTCAGATGATATGTTTGTTAAACTAAACTACTCTACGGTTTCTACGATCGAAAACAAAACGTTCAAAGCTCCAAAGATATCACATTTGAAAAATTCGATTTCATTTTAAATAAATTAAACCGTTTTAAAGAATATAAGTTTACTGTAAGTGATAATGGTAACTGATTAACTACTGGTTAGTGTTGCCAATCCAATGTCTTATATGTAAAAACATACCAATTTCATCCGATTATATGCCTTTTCCGTAACACGCAACGACGTTTATGGTGTCATTAGCAAATGAAACAAATGCGTGGGCGATCGCGTGTCCATACAATGAACCTATTGACGCATAATCTAGGCCCTGATTGGTGCATTTATTTATTCACGATCCGATATCTATCCACTTCGACTTTAGAGGGACATTGTCTATGGCCACACTAAACCAGCAATCGAGTTAAGACCAGTCTTTAATTCCAAACTAATCTACGCTATATAAAAACCCGGCACCCAAAACTTTCTATATCTACGACTATGGTACTGGGATGCACTCTCAGAATGGGTAGGTAGGTACTAATAATAAATAAATTAATAATATAAAATCTAAGCAATTATGTTGATATGACGAATGAGACAATACTGGCATTTCTTTCAACTCATGCTTTTTGTACTAAATTACTGTGATCTCTTGACAAAATCTACTTAAATTTTCAGTCAAACTATTTTCATACTCTGAAAGCAGTTAAATACGTAAGTTTATAAAATAGTTTTGAATCGACTAGGTAATGAATACCTACCTGTGCTTGTGAAGTTCGTCTTGAAATCCTAAATAAGATAAACCTTGAGATGCATCGAAAAATATAAACCCATAAAAAGGATTTACTGTTTGGTTAAACTTAGATGAACACATTAATATGTCGTCTAAATGAACTAAAATAATAAATAAAAAGTGTATTGTCAAGAGATTTGTAAAGAAATATCAGTATTGGCTCACAGTCAGCTCCATAATGTCTTCAATCTTGAGGTCTTGGAGTCCGCGCCGCATGCAGCACCGCTACTCAGGTACATCCTTCATGCACTACTCGCTCCTGACAATACTCTACCCGACGCACCAACACTCGCCACGAAGCACTATGTACTACTAAAAAATCTCAAACTATCATCTAAAAGGTACGAAAAAGCGAAATGAAAAACGGCTGTGTCACCAATTTTTTTTATTTTTTTTATTCTACGTGAACCATAGACAACTGTACTGGCGTAGAGGGCGCGCGGCCTGCGCTACTCGCTCGCTAGAGGGCGCTAGCTAGCCCTGCGCTACGCTAGAGGGCGCTAGTGGCTAGACTGAGCGTCCTTTCTGAACGAATACTGATTACAGGGTTTCAAAAAAGGCGCGATTACATAAAAAGAACTACCAACATGACTGTACCTACGCTTTTTACAACATTCATTACTCCGCGGGGAAGCCAAATTCATGAAACGTATTGTATATGTACCATAACACTTTCAAAATGTTCTTTGACGCAACGTTGCATGACTCCGGGACCTCTCAATAATTTTAAAATACAGAAAAAAATCTAGTCTACGGAACCCAAACCCCTAACTACTGTTACTGTACCTCACAACTTCCAACAAAATATGTATCTTACTAGCTGGTGTTAACAGCCATGTCTATATTGTCTATGAATCTATTTATTTTTCTACAAGTAATATGCTTACGGAATGTCAATGTATACTGCCAGGAGTTCTTAATTTAAATTACAAACTCATAAGTGCTGTCAAGTTTCAAATTTAAAACACAAACCAGGAATAGACAATCCTTATTATCTATAATATGAATTGCACAGAAATTTGACCGCACGCCTAAAGCTGACGCTACAAACGTCTAAACAAGTGGAATCACAATTATCATTCAAGTGAACATTATAAATACAATTCTACGTTACGTTATACATCGATACCTATAATACAAAAATATTTCAATATTGTATGCAAGTGTGTATATTAAGAATCTAACACAAATGAGCGCGCGCTGCCGTGCTATCTAGCTTAACGTGCCAACGAGGGGAATCAAGCGAATCGCGTTTCTCAATCAATCATTACACATTATCACACAGCTGTATTACCTTCTTATTACTTTTAATTTCAATTACCTACTTCCATAATCAAAGAAGTAAAGATATATGCACATGTCGTCAGTTTAATGTACTCTCGTTTTAAAGTCACTTCTTCGACGACTAAGGTAATTGAAACAAAAGGTAATTGTAGTTTTTGGATAACATAGCTGTTTGCAAACTTCCAGAACATTCGACCGAACCGGATCCGCAGCGCGCGCGTGCGTAAGTCATAATTAATACTTAATAACGTTATTGCTTTTAGGTTAGTCATACTTTATATATCATAATATATTTTATGTAAAACTTCAAAATTACTACAACTACAACACTACTCTAGCATCGCCATACATTTAAAACACACAACATAATGATTTATAATATTTTTTTAAACATGACATACTTTATACCAATCCAAAACTTGTATATTAATATTGTATCTTAACTATAGACTATAAGAATGTCGACATTTGGTCCAGATGTAACTGGAAAAGCTGACGAGACAGGGTCGCGTCTCTCGCGTCGCGTCGCGTGCATTGTATGGCACATCTACTGCGTCAAGCATAGACTACAGCTAGGCAAGAAGTTGAGCAAAGACTGTTTCCCGCCAAATATAACCTAAAAATGACTAGAAAGGAATGTAATCGATAGCTTCTCGGTTGGCATCGTCCAATTATTGTCACATCCTTAAGCTACCCGCGTAAACAAATCCAGTTTGCCTTTCGATTACAATTATTTTACTTCTAACATCAATTACTTTCGTCACCACAAAAGTAATGAGGGACGATTGAAGTCACAAGTATTGTGAATATTTTTTAACGTCAAATTACTTCAATGATGTTCGAGGTAATTGAAGCTGTAGGTAATTGAAATAGATAGGCAGAACTTTGTATCATACCTTAGCAGAAATTTGTAAAGACATTACACATCACACGATCGAAGTCTCCAGACCTCTATATCACCATATTATTGCAAATCCGTTTACAAAGCTCTTAAATACGTTATGCAATTGCGTAATTCTATGAAATTCTAATAATTGCCAGCTTTTAAAGGCTGCAGGTACTCAACAATGATGGGGAAAAAATGTATGAAAACGTTATAGAGTATCGCTAAACCAAAATACAAATCGCTGCAATACGTAATTGAGAGGATTCAAGAAAATTAAACGAATTACATAGAATTACGCAATTCAATTCAGTAAGAGCGTTATTAGGCCTATCTTCGAGCCGCTCGCTCGTCGCTTTTTGAGCAAAATTAACGTAATTTTTGGCTAGATTTTGGCCTGACGTTTGGCTAAGGAAGACCGGGGTCTCAAGCGAAGCAACACTACGGTACTAAACTATTCCTTATAAAGCGTTATACTTTAGAAGGAATTCAGCTGCTGATTCAAGGAACAAAATCTTGCAGTCTCATTGGATATTTCGCGACTCGTTGTTTTAATCTACGAACGGTAAACTGGTTGGGTATTACTAGTTTAAATGCACTTTAAATGCAAGATTTAGGCAAAAAAAGCAAAATGCTAATTTTCTTTAAGATTTAGGCCACTGATTTTATATACATAAAAGATTGATTACTGTGAAAGGGAAGAAAAAATACCACAAAAGCCTAAACTTGAACGCACGTAATCGCATAATATCCTGGAAGCGGTGCCGCGAGACTTTATCCCTTAAACCGTCAGCTCCAAGTAGCACGTTTCACAACCAATGTGAGGCTTCACGCCTAGAAATTGACAGTGGATTGGAAGAAGTTTACGTATTCAATTGTCAATCATGCCAAAACATGCCCGAGTTCGGTGCGCATGCGCCGCCCGCCGTCCCGCACCTACATCATTAGCATTACTATATAACCTACTTTCGTTCTTTTCAAGAATCGCTACTCGCAACTATTTTAGGAAGATTACGGAGGAAGAACATTTACAATTATTTTAATATCCAAGTAATTTTTATCCCATTAAATACAAGATGGCGGCGAACGCTCCCACCCCTAAAACATATTTTTTGAGAATGTTTTCTATTTCTTACGCTCTCTGAAGATATATACATAATTTGATTTTTGAGTCATGAAAACGGAACGAAAACATTAACATGCTTTTTGTACCAAAAAACCGATCTTTCTTTGTAAGAACGCCGATCATCTGAGAACGGCACCTCCTATAATAAGCGACGTGACACGAAATATTTCCATTCATTAACTAATCTGACTATTTAAGGCGAGTCTTAAAAAGAACGTATGAAAATGACGTGCAGTATGTAAACCCCTCAATCGCTACAAGAGCTAAATAAAACACACGTTTTTATTCTAATAATATCCATGTAATGACACATCGACGTTACGTTCTAAGGTGCTCCATTACAACGGGCAGTACTATACTACGTGCGCCGGCGCACGCGTCACGTCATACCACGCGAGTGACGTACCACCATACCGGTGACGTTATACCACACGAGTGACGTCACACGCGCCGGCACAAAGTTACCAGTGTAGGGTGAAACATATTTCACTACAAATAAGAAAAAAAATTAAGTACAAATTAACGCCACTCCAAGGCGTTATAGAATTTTGGCAAGAGGGGAGTGGCGGCGGGTTCACATCACAATCAAAGTACTAAATAATACTGAAGTTAGGAAAACTCTAATTTACAGGGTGTATCTTAATGTCGACGAGACCATTCGCTATTTCTCTCTCTCTCTCACACAGATCTATGCAAACAGCTGCCTTCTTTAACAACCCCACAAAACTACTCAATAAAATTATTCAGTTTCTTGTATTTAGAAAGAGAATAGGACCGGTGTGGCGCCATGTTGTGACGTCACAAGTTGCAAACTCTGGTCAACGTTAGATTTATGTTGCGAAATCATTGAGATTATGATTCTAGTCTAGTTCTATTGTTATTCTGATTATAACGTTAGTTATATTTAAAAGTACTGCATTTTTTTAATATCCGCTTTCTTTCGACCAATAATTATCCTCCAGTGAATTAGATTGTTAGTGGTTACTGGAGATTATTCTAAAAATGGTTCCACGGTTTGCCGTTAATCAATTTTATTTTAATATTAACCCGACGACGTTTTGATCGAGTTGCACCGATGGTGGTTCCGGAATTTATTATCGGATAAAAAATTAGTTAAGTATCAATTTAAATGTCCGGCACAACGATATTTTCAAATTGTACCCATACCCAATATGAACTCAAATACATGTATTACCCATTAAATGAAGTTTTTTAAGCGAATCGCCTCGACGACTGTTAATCTCAAAAGGTTCTAACCTACTTATACTAAAATACTGCTATCATAAAGTGTATTACATGTTTAGCGAGGTAGCCGTGGCGTGTAGAAAAAAAAACTAATAAAAAAAACATTCAACTAATCTAAGACATCAATCAGTCTTAAAAAATAAATTCGACGGGTATACAATACAATTAATTTGACAATAGGATTGAGGTAGCGCCATTCTATGACGTCACAGCTACGAAACTAACTTCATTCTAGTCGGGGTTCAACCGGAGTGAAGTTAGGTTTCTTCTTGTGGCATCAAAAATGGAGCTAGATATTCCTTTCGTTATTTCTAATGGCATTGTATAAATAAAAAATACTAACTCTATATTAAAAAGCGAATTTTAAACTAAAATAATGTGGGTAGATAGAAATTAATGTGACGGGGCAAGTAAAGGGCAATGTTACAAAGCCAATTGGCGTGACTTTGGCAAAAAGAATCAGGAACTTTAAAGATGCTTTTAGACATGTGCTACGTATGTTTTTCTCTTAAAATCTAATGAGAATCATAATAATTTTTAATAGGAAAAAATGGGAGTGCCTCAAGGGATCATCCTAGGACCAGGTTTGTTTATAATATGTATACATGAAGGATTATATTATGACATTTAAGAATGACTATGTAAAAGGAGTGCCCTAAGAGATTATCCTGAGACCAGCTTTTTATGTTTTTGAAAGATGACAAATTGCTATTTTTAAGAGGTTTTATTTAATAAAACATGATGTAGTTATGTGTAAAGATATCTCTACACGCCAGGGCTACATCCGTCGGCTTGCAAAGGAATGTTGCCGACAAAGCTACCATGCATCTGCACTACTTTTGCCTTCTTATCCCTGCCTTTGTCCAGATCTTAAGTACAGTAATTAAGTACAGAAAAAATTTAGAAATTTTAGAATAATATACGTTTTTTTAAATAGAATAATACTGAAATACCGGACCTTGTCCCGACTTAATACTACGAATTGCACCAACACAACCTTTTTGTCTTTTAATACTCTCTAATCACAGGAGGTCGAAATATTGCTTTTAAGGTACCTACTAAACTACTATAATTAAAAAAATTAAAAAAGCGACTTCAAAATTTCTCTGATTTGCATTTGAAAATTAAACGCGGTAGGTCTATTTTCTTTTCACAGGCCCAAATAAAAAACCGACCAAAAGAAGGTTATGGGCTAGTATAATAATTTTTGTAATCTGTCTAGTATAGAGAAAATCGTGATAAATCGGAGGCAAATAATGGCTTATTTTTTGAGGTCGCTTAAAAAGATCTTTAGAAGTGCAACGACAAAAAAATTGGCGCCCAACATGGTACGAATAAGTACAAAATTTTATAATCTAGGTATAAAAGAAAATATATGAGTGTTGTTTCTACCGCTAAACGACGGGTCGTTGACCTTGCGGCGTGACCTAGACAAAGGCAGGCGAGTCTACTAGCTTATTGTCAAAACAATGGGGTGTTAGTATAGCATTCACTCGACTAATACTTATATTAATTTAACTAATATCCATACTGTGGTCATGTTTTGATTTCTTTTTATTTGAAAATATATCGCGTTTATTTTCTTTGATTGTCCATGCTGTTGTCAGGAAACTATAAATATCTATTTTATACATATTTTTATATGAAATTCGAAGCATTATGTAGTTTTAGATTAAAGTTTTACCTTTTTGAATCTCGAAGCCAGCGTTCTGACGTTTACAGCTGTCAACAGACGAATGTGGGTAGTTTCATATTAATACTACGTAAGTTAAGTACATTTCACACTTTAAGAAACACTCACTACTCTAAATTTACATGGCGATGTCAATCTTATTTCAAAATCAAAAATGTATTTATTGTCACTGAAGACTGCGACTTCAAAACTGCAAAAGCGAAAAGCAATTTGTCTTAAAAGAAGACTCTCTTAAAAAACTGAAATAACTAATATATATAGACTTTTGCAATTTTGAAGTGGTGCTTTTGCAGTTTTGAAGCAAAAACCTACTTTTGCAATTTTGAAGTTCTCACTGGTCGCCACTATAAGACTGACAATCGCCTCCAAACTACCCCCAAAGCTGTGAAGCAAATATTTTCAAAAAAAAAGAATCAAAAACCACCACCATCTCGAGATAGAGAGAGCGTCTATCTATATAACATCTACGTAAATATAAATATAATAAGAACATGTAAATGAGATTGCTTTCCAACACGAGATATGTTACGTCGAGTATTGTGTGAGCTACGGGCGAGGGGCGGTGACGCCGTGCGAGCTGCGACCTGACAGCATCATGACAGCTGACAGCCACTAATGACAAGTGACAGCCATTAATGACAAGTGATGGCTATATCACGTCAAAACTGACTAAAAACAGTGACGATTGACAGCCATTTAATATGACAAAAGAAAGCCATATTTGGCAGATGTTTTTTTTTACCGAAGAAGTGGCATTAAACGGAATTGCAACCGGCCGGGACCAGCCCAAACTTAAAGCAAATTAAATGAACAATTAATACTGGTTATTTTGGCACAATTTCGATTAAAAAAATGGCACGACGCAATACTAGTGTTTGCATACGACATCGCCCGGCGTCACCTTATATGCCTTATAAAAAAACAATATACAGCCGAATGATACTTATACACAATGTATAAATGTATATATGACTTATACACTATGTACAATGCAATGAATAAAATAGCGCAAGGTCGGTCTTAGTAGCATTGTAATCGCATTGTGCATTATGTATAAATGTGCACATAAGACTTATACACAATGTATACCTACATGAGACTTATACATAATGTATATTTACTATAATATATATACTAAGTACATAAGTATTGCCAACACACGCGTGCACTAATCGCTACGTTACAAAATTCAAGACAGAAATGAAAAAAAAAACGAAAGAAATCAGCAGCGCTACCGTATAACACAATTACCTTTGAATTCAATTACTTTAGAACGAAAATGTTCAAATACTTTCAAAGTGGAAAGTTTTCCAAAAAGTTCCAGTAGATGGCGCTCTAATAAATTAAAGACAGACAATTGTCTCTGGTCAAAGGTTGGTCTATGGCCAAGAGATTTTGGTATTGACATATGAATTAGTTTAGACCGCAATCTATAGGAAGTATTTTTAGAAGAAAAAAATAGAGATTCGGCAACTCCTCATTACTTTACGAATTCATAAAAAGCAGCTTCAAAGATTTTGGGATAGCAATGTAATCTATCGCTTTAATTGTAACAGAGGTAACGCGGTAGAGCTGCTGAATGCAACTAAATTATCTGAGATCCTCTTTTTTTCGGGAACCGCGGGCGGCCCATCCTTAATTTAAACTAAACAAAAAAAAAGTCAAAATGCTTCATCTTTGAAGCCCTAAAGGGCTCTGGTAGGAACAGTACCACTATTCTGTGACATTTCTCTAGTTACTATCGAAGTTTTATAGCCATTGAGTCACTATGTGTATTGGAGTCGACAAGACGATGAAAAAGCAGTAATTTTCAACTTTTCCTTCGTCTGGTCACCTCCAGTGGTGAAACATAGCAACGTTGTTTCAAGAAATTCAACAATGCGTTAAAGGCCAGAATCCATAACGTATCATTACGTGCTACCATCTGTTTACAGCTTATGTAGGTGTCATTTCTACTGACTTATTAAGTCACAAAAAATGCATCTCATTGCTCATTGTCCTGGTATATGTCTTGGTAAAGTAATTAGAAGATATTTATAAATTTTATATATTTCTCTTTGATTTTGACACTCGTTTAAGGCGTCAACAGATAGTACCAGGTAGATAAGTTATAGATTCTGGCAGTAAGTCCGCTTCAGAAACTATAAAAACTCACAGAATAGGTTTAAAAGTTAGTTTAGATGTACATGGGTAGTCCGTACATTGCGCCCCAATCGACCCCCTGGAAGGAGGACATGTCGACCCCGGCGAGGGAGTACGCCGCCCCGAACTGGGGCAGGGTGGGAGCCGGGGCGGGTTGGGGCGGAGCGATCACGGTCGCCGCCCCGGCCGTCGGGAGCGCATACGGAGCGTACCGGGCGTAATGAGTGGCCGGCACTGCGGACCCGGCGGCGTATACCAGCCCTCTTCCAGGTCTCAACACCAAACGCTTGCCTAAAGCCAGCGGCGCTCCGGCCACAGCCTCCTTAGGCTGAGCCCTCTTGCATTCTACTTTCTTATTCTTTATTGTATGGAAATGTATATCGCATACGCGTTCGACGGCTTCCTCCGAGTGGAAGGTGACGAATCCGAACCCTCGATGACGCTTCGTCTGTTGATCCATCAGCATGACAGCGTCTTCGACCAGCCCGAACTGTGAGAAATACGCTCTTACTTCCTCCGCTGATGTATCTTGTCCGACTCCCCCGACGAATATCTTCTTGGTCTTCGCCGGTCGCGGAGCCGACTTGGGAGTGGCGTGTTTGGGGTCGATCCGCTTGCCGTCTAGAGTGTGCACTGGGACGGCGAGCACCTTGTCCACGGAGGATGCTTCCTGAAACGTGATGAAACCGAAGCCGCGCGACCTCTGCGCGCGGAACGGGTATTAGAATTTATTGGTTTCATTTTGTGGATGGCTAAGTTTTGGTAGCTTTTTGTGTTCGGGATGTCAGAGTCGAGAAAATTCTACTAATGTAGTAGATTTTCCAGAAAATTCTATCAAAGTACTGTAAGTATTTAATTTTTAGTTACGTAGGTACTACAAAAAAATAACACACTAAAAAATCGTAGAATTAAAAATTAGTAAAATTTTTAAATCTACGATTTTTTTGTTTGTGGTTGGTAACATAAAACTTGGAAATACTAGTGTTACCGGAACCAAGAATATTGATACCTGAAGAAGGTGGTAGAAACATTAAAGATTGTGTTGGAAAAAGATGGGGGGATACCAGAATTTAAAAAATATGGTTAACTACCAAATAAATAGTTTTTATTAAGATTGATAACAAAACTTAGACATCCACGTTTTCTTTAAAGGATACCCAATAACGGAAAATACAAAGTCTAAACGACATTTTGCTTTCTACCACAAAATAATATCTACACAAAGAAATAATGTGAAAGTTTTTGATTATGTTTGTTACATTTTAACACAAATACTACTGAATCGATTGCGATGAAACTCAATATTTAGATAGCAAGGTGTAGCTAGTATGGTATAGAAATCAAAATGTTGTATAAACTAAAACAAATAAAACATTATTTTAGTACTAAATACCTAGAGGATACTTTTCTATCACCAAATATACTTTAAATAGGGGGTGATGTACCATGCTTAATTATAATCACAAATTATTCGACGGTGTGACCAACTTGACACTAAAAAAATCTACCATTTTTACATAAGCATTTTTTTTTACTTAAGCACTTAATAATAATCATCACTAAGTGTTTTAATTTTTCAATTTAAAAAGAAATGGTAGGTTTTTTTGCGCAGAAAAGGTCGCAAAATACTATTTTTTACATTACTATCTATTTAATTTTATATTAATTTTTAAATAGTATGATTAATTAGCTTTTTCCGAGCAAAACAGTCCGATTACCCAATTTTCTACCGTTATCCCAAAGAGCAACAATACCAGAGTGAAAAATTACTAATTGAATACTCATTTTTTTCTACCAAAATCTTCTATTCTCGTGTGAAACTAAAATTAGTAGATTTTTGCCAGTGTTGCAAGACCTAGTCTAAAAAGTAATCTAGCTATAAGTTATTACTAACTTACTAAATAATAATTAAACTACGTAGGAAAGGAAAAATCTTCCAAAATGGTAGAAATTTTCATGTAAGTATTAGGCAACACTGACGGAGAGAGGAACTACCATAGATTGTGGAACTCCTAACGACTCTAATATGATCGATATCAAAGATAGCAGGAAATTAGGTCATTAACCTAAAATATTATTATGTTACACTAAAATAAAACAATAATAACATCAGATTGTTATTAGAGAATTTTGGAAATTGGAATGCTTCCCAAACTTTTTTTCCTTGGTGGGCTTTGAATCCACGACCTATGCTTTACCGTCGCGTACCAACTACGCACCGAATCTAAATTACGCATATGTTAATGTTTAACCAACGATTGACCATAGATAATGTTTGTATCATAATTATTTTATCCTCTTCTCCGAAATTAATATTTGTGAAAAGTTAGTGTTCCCTGAGTAGCCTTAGTTATGTTACATAAAAATTGGTTGAGCCGTTTTAATTGAGTATTTTTTCATTGTCATGAGTCATTTACCATAGTACCAAGAAACCTCAGCACTTCACAAGAAAGCAATAATTAATTGTACGAAGAACTATACTACAAAGCTAGCTGAAACAGCCATTCGCCATCCAAAGGTTGACTGGAAGAATTCGCTTATAACGATAAGGCCGCCCATTTATGCAATTTTTCTAGCTTTCTGTGCATAATAATGTTCTATGTTGTGTTTATCTTATGCGTTTATCTATCTATCGACTATCGTTTTATTTCAGTGTAACATAATACCTTACAGGTCAATGACCGAATTTCTCCCTTCATTTGAAATCGACTATAATTTATGTTAGTGACTCTAGCATGCCAAACTTTGTCTATTATACTTTATGTTAGTTTAATAATAAAAATATACTCTGTGGTCAACCATTAGCCCAACTATTTGTGTGCGGACGGTACTTCGTGTTCCATAGACAATATTCTTGCGAAGATTGAATTAGATAGAGACAAGAGAAATATCATAAAAGATCTACAGGACTATGTCATAAGTTACATCGGGTGGTCCTGGATAGTCGATGGCGTCATTCAATGCCGCGCGACAGAAGAAACATTGGGGCGGTTTGTGAACTATCATTCTATTAGACAGGACTAAGTACAGTCACATTACCAATTAGCTGAACCCCACGTGAGCTCACTCGCAAATGTGTAAGGTTGTTAAGTAATGTTACCTGATTCTGTCTTTTTAAACAATATACTATATAAAAAATAGATAAAAAAACTTGAGAGGTGTCACCCGGACGAAGAAAGACGAAACGAATATAACTGGCTTGCTTTATATGAGAGAGAGAGAGAGAGAGAGAGAGAGAGAGACACGCCCCACGGCTTACAACTATAGCAAAAGTGTCGTTACAACTTTTGGTCTTAATTTTCTCCGTCTAGCCCTCTTTTGCAACGCGCAATAAGGTACGTCGTTACAATACTACATATATTGTTTACATATATGCGAATGAGCTCTCGGTCACGTAGGGTTCAGCTAATTGGTAATGTGACTGTACATATCGGCTAGTCTCGGCTTGTCGTATCGGTTCATTCAATGCCGCGCGATACAAGAAATAACGCTTTTTGTACAAAAATATTTCATGAAAAAATTGACATGAAAACTCCTCGGTCAAGTGTTATAATGTAGAAATTATTCATGCACATGTCTCGTTTTTTATGCAAGAAAGTAAACTGTATTTTAATTCTATACTTGACATGAATATGTTAGATATGGTATAATTTTGGTCTTTACATATCCTAACTTAGTTTTTAAGACGTTTCTATGTGGTCTATGTACAAATGTATGAATCCAAAGGAATAATTTTTTTTTTACTTCGACTACATCTAATCTAGATGATTTATACAACGATACAACCCTCTCAGCTTAGTCGACCGTGTCCAGAGGAACTCGTGATGAATGCTGTTGGCATTCATCACGAGTTCCTCTGGACGCGGCGCGGCGCGGACTAAGGCGCGGGTTTCATAGTGATATTTTAAGACCAATGCTAGTAGCGGGATTCGAACACACGACTTCCAGTATGAAAGTCTATCTACCGCTAGGTCTATAGATTTGAATATTGTCTATGGTCCACTAGAGGTAAATAATTATCGAAACAGACGCAAATGAGTTCCTTCGGAACAGGGTAAAACAGGCCGTAATACAAGCCCAGTTGCTTAGCTTGAGGCCTAGATGGCGGCGTTGCGTTGTGCAATGCCCGGGGGTTTTAAATGATATTTTTGGATTTGAGGATGTACGTTTTCGCAAAATATCTGAAACGCATATTGTCAAGAAGACAAATGTCAAAGTGGGAAAGAGTCTTAAGGACCAATAGACCTTCGTCAAGCTGAAAGATTTCCCCCGACAATAGAGATTGGGACACATCGTAGGACCAAATGCAACTGGGACATTTAACGAACATGGCTGGCTGCGGTGGCTGTTTCAATAAAGACTCACACGTAGTAATCAGGGAGCTCCCTATATAATTAGAGTGACTGATATTGGTATCGTCTGCTTTGCGTGGAATATCATTGTCGGTAAAGCACCAAGTCCACCAAGGGTTTTAAAACGTTTCTCACTGGTCTAGAAACCATTTTGCTTTGATATATCGGTAGATTAGCTGTTGCCCGCAACTTCGCACGTGTTAGTTTTGTTTTATATACTAAAACCTTCCTCTTGAATCACTCTATCTATTTAAAAAAACCGCATCAAAATCCGTTGCGTAGTTTTTAAGATCTAAGCATACATAGGGACAGACAGCGGAAAGCGACTTTGTGATATCGGTAGATATGCTTCTGCAAAGTTTGAACCACACAAGTATTAAAGATCCAGAGTTACAAAATTATGGCTTTTTTAAGTGATAACGTCTATTAAATCGATGAAAACTAGCAGTACTCATAAAAAAAAGGTGACGTCATCGCTCATGTTACCACTCACGTCCCGTTATTGACAAGGTACCATTTGTCAAGTCTCAAGTCTTGAGTCTCAGTCCCTAGTTTAATTATCTAAGTTAAGTTAAATTATCGTCCGTTACCCGACTTTGCAGACAACCAATTTCTTTACAAATGATATGTTAGCGTTTGACCAGTATCACACCCGCGCCTAGGGGACGATGCGGCTTAAGATGTAGCACGCGGTGTCTAGAAGATACCTGTTCACTCGCGACTTGAAGACACACAACATTGTACACGTCAGGAAAGACAGACGCATGCAACTGATTCCATTCCCTTGTAGTACGAATAAGGAATGACGAAGCTAATCGCCCACCGCGGGCATATCTCTGGACTTTGACAACTTGCGGCTCGGTCAAACTTTGCAGGATGTCAAGAATCATATTTACCGATATATTAAAAAAACAGTTTCTAGAACAGACAGACAGTTTTTAAACCCGAACCTGAAGAAATTCTGGTTATAACCAGACCCACTTGGCGCTCTACCGTCAATGATATTCCACGCCAAGCAGACTGTACCAACGATCACTCAAATAATATAGCAAGCTCCCACGCACACACCTATGTCTACCTATATCCTACGCCTACAAACATTAAGTCAATGACTGACCATCGTTCACTCCGAGTCTTCAGCAACTGCCTACCATGTACCAACGACTCTGTACCATTGGTACTCCTCACTGAATAACAATTATATAGGGGTTTTACATAATTCCGTGTTAAAATATATAGGCGAAGCCGCAGTGGATACGTGAAAACGATGGGTTCTCATTTTGATGGAAAATCTTAATCCTAACTTCCTAATCCAAACTAATATTAATAAATCCGAAAGTTTGTTCTAAGGACTGAACCGATATGGATGAAAATCGACACAGTGATAGTTTAGGAAATGGAGAAGTACATAGGATACTTTTAATACCGAAATTCCCACCACGGGTGAAACCTCGGAGCGCAGCTAGTAAATAATCCAAATATCTACTTAGATATCTTATACTATAAATACGCGATAAAACATAGACAAAAATACTATATTGTAAGGCGATGTTTTTAATTTAAAAATCCGTCATGAAAAGGTAAGCCATGAGGAGTCGCGTTGTGTGGACCCTTCGCTACTGGGAGTTAGTGGTGGGTAATAGACCAAGATCCCGCCTACCGCCAAACTTTCCTGATTTTATAAAATGTAATTTGACGACCCAATTGGCACAATGGTCACCATGCCGGACTGCCAAACACAGGGTTGCGGGTTCTATTCCCGCCTCGGATATGTATTTATGCTTAGATATTTGTCTGTGGTCTGGTTGTTTCTATGTATTGTACTATAAGTATATATTTACAAAAGAAAAGAATATAAGTAGTATATCCATTGTCTAGCACCCATAACACAAGTCAAGTTACTTAGTTTGGGGCTAGATGGCGATGTATGGAATATACAGCAATATTTATTTATTTATGTGCGATGTGCATTATCGATTGATACAAAAATATAGGCGATTTCGTTTTTTTTTTTGCAAAAATAACAGGTTCTCTTGGCTTTGCTACCTGATAACACTCCAAGCCACCGTGGTCTGAACTTCATAATTTCATATCGTTCATAACATGCGCTAAAAAA
Source organism: Idaea straminata (assembly GCA_951213275.1). Taxonomy (NCBI): domain Eukaryota; kingdom Metazoa; phylum Arthropoda; class Insecta; order Lepidoptera; family Geometridae; genus Idaea; species Idaea straminata. The sequence continues at coordinate 147,315 of OX577875.1, read as the reverse complement.
TTCTCAGCTTTTATAAAATCACGAAAGTTCGGTGGTAGGCGGGATCTTGGTCTAAAAGTAGAGCCACCATCTGTCATGGGATAAGGTACTGTTCCTTATTAAGGTTCATTGCTTAGGATGATGGGTCCACATGGTCTAGAGGGCAACATTTGAGGGTCCGACTCTTTGTAAATGTATACGGGCTGTTTTCCATAACTTGAGTAATTTAGTTGGGTTCTTTTTGCACCTATACCACCCTCTCAGCTTAGTCGACCAACTAATTTCAAACCCTTCAGATCAGTCTGGACTTCTATCATGCCAATAGTGTAGATTTACAAGGCGTTTGGATTTTAGTTCAATTCTTTTAGGGCAAGGCTGCACTGTGAAGAAAATCGTGTAATAAAAAATTGCGCGATGAAAAATCTGTGGTTTGATACAAATTAGATGTACATTAGGGCTGCGCCAGCAAATAAAAGCCTAATTATACACTCAAAAGGTCAGAAATTATGTCCATCAAAAGATTTTGATTTCTAATTGGGTATTAGAAATTTTAAAAATCTGGTTAAAAAATCAATTGTCCCCACAGTATAGCCTCAAAATTTGAGTGTTTACTTGAAAATCAGCTGTTATTTTATAGTTACAGGTCATTGACCTCGACGGTTTATTAGTTTATTGACTGCTATTTTAAACATTAATGGTCATTCTTTTCAAAAACAGCTGATTTTCTTGTAAAACTGACCTCAAAATTATAAATTATTTATACAAGTTGTTCACCTAGAAATCTAGAACAACCCCTTTTTGTCTTAATATGCCCAGGTTGAAACACATTGTATTCCCTCTATCTATCTACCTCCTCCGTCTACAAACCAACCTGCGTAACAGGATCCTTCATGATCAAGACATCGGTGACAGGCCCGAACATGGCAAAGTACTCCCGGAGCTTCTCCGAGCTGGTCTGCCAGCTGAGACCTCCGACGAACAGCTTGGATGGCGAAGGGGAGGTTGTGCCCGTCGGGGCCGGAGTGGGGGTTGAACGCCCTGATGATGGAGACGTTTCTGTTGGATAAGGAACATATTTCTTTTATTTGGGTACGGTCAGTTGAGCGCCTCCCTGCTTATCCAAATCCCCTTGCTTGCCAGCTGATTGACTTCAGCAAGACATGCAGACTGTGTTGTATGAACATAGCGAAAGCATTGGCGATAGCCACTGCGCCTTTAATCTCACCCTACTCGCAACAATACTGATTAAAGTCTGTCATAGACTGATTGCAGTATCTTCAAACGAAAAAAAGCTGCGGTCAGTAGCATTATTGGACACTCACTGTAGAGTTCTACAATTACTATCATTGGAATGTTTTCATAGTGATATAATTGTTAAACTTTTAACTTATTCACAAAAGAAAAGTATATTCTTAACTTTAAGTATTTAATTTGTTGTATAACCACCATAAAACAAACTTCAACTGGGTTTATAGCTTTTATCTTGGATATTGTATTTTTATTTACATAGAAATTTTTAAGAGTCAAAAACTTGTGTATAGGTTGTCCATACACAAGCATTATGATATAGGGTAGAGGTTAGTGATATTCCTATGAGATCAGTGATTAAAGGGATGGAACTGCATTATAATTTGTGTTCAACTTACTGATTTGCTGTGCAGCAATCTGCTGTTGTTGAGCCTGCTGATGCGCTGCAGCCGTAGCAGCAGCATGTGCAGCGGCCTGGGCGCTCAGGACATGAGCAGTAAGCTCGCCGCCTACCAAACCACCTTCGATTACTTCCACACCACCTAGCGCCCCGCTGGAATATAATCCCATCATTTTTCACACGAATAAAGCTAATAACTTCACTATTTTAACAAAAAACACTAGTTTCCAGCCTAAATTAGCGATAATATGCAGTTTTAAATAGTTATTTTGATATTTTCAAACAAATCAATGTTGATTTTTCAAATCGCAATGGACGCGGGAAAGCTTGTGACGCCCGTTAACGCTAACAAAAGAAGATCGGAGTTTTCTTTTTTCAAGAGAGTTTTCCTGTTTTAGGTTTTGTTTTTGGATTAAGAAGGTCGCATTAGACTGATTAATAAAGGTGCTTGGACTTTTAATTTTGGGGAGTTTTCAAAGTTTTCGATAGTTTTTAAAAGACGAAAGGTTACTGTTTTATACAATGAATTTTTTAAAAACTGAGAAACACACTGAAAAAACGAGTAAAAAATTACTTTTGGCAGCTAAATTCGTACACAAATGCAATCATTTTCTTGATTTTGCCTTCAAAATTAGTAAAATCCATGTAAAATCATATCAAAAAGAAACGGAAAATTCAAACTGTATTTGTTTCTATTGTTTACAAATATCAAGTAGGGGGGGGGGCATAAGCAGGAAAATGAATAATTCACCTGTCACTGTCAAAATGAATGACAGGACCATGACACATAACGTAACCTTTTGAGTTTTTTGGTTGGGCACTAATAAATCAGCAATTGTTTTACATAATTCTTTATTTTAGATTACTTTTTATTCCACTTTCCACTTGTACAAGTTGGAATATAAAATTAAAGAGCGATAAAAAATTACTTACATCTTTTTATATATGGCTCTAAAATACAATCTAAGTAATGTGCCACTATATTTAGTAACTGATCAAGTATTAATCCTAATTCTATGGCAATATCTATACAACTTGATGCAATCATTTTTAACTTGCAACAACCTTTATGTGAAGGTCGAGCAAAGCCATTAATTGATAAAAAAAGAACGCAATTCTTTGGAGTTTTTAACGGGATTTTTCTAAGTTTCTTGATAAACATGGACCGTTTCGCTTGTCTGTGTTAGACATAATGTAAAAGCAAATAATTTCTAAAATATCTTCAAAATTGTAACAAAAGTGCCAAAATTAATCCGAAGATAACAACTTAAATTAATTTTACTTAAAAACAAGAATTTACTTAGAATTAGCATAAAATTAGGCTTTATAATCCGTGTAAAGTTTGAGTGATGAAGAAAATTATTTTTCGTAGTACCTACCAAATAGGCAATGCCGCTCCTTGAATCAGACTCTGAGATAAAAGTAGTATAAGTAGGCCCAAAAGACCTTGAATCATTGGGAGTTACCCAATGATTCAAGGTATTTCATCGCGGTTTTGGTATGTATGCATTTTTCAACAAAAATATCTTTATGACTAAAATGCCGAGTGCAGGCTAATATCGCACTTAAAAAAAGTGAACCTGAAAACTATCTTGCCAGTCGTAAAAGCCAGAAAGGCATAGCCCTAATGGCACCATTTAACCGAAATTCTTGTGTTATAAATCAAATACGTGAGTGATTTATGTGAGGGACCGTAATCCCGGGGGTTTGAGGCCGCTATCCCGTGGACTTAACAATGGAGAAATTGATAGTGGGAAGGTAGTCAAACTTACATTCATTTTACTGCTTTCGACTTGGTACTTATTACATTTTTACTACATACCTAAAATTTTGGAATAAGTTTTTATATGATTTTATTGTTTTCGGTTTCACCCACGTAAGTCCCGAGTCCGTGAAAATTTCGGGACGTTTTGAGGTTTAGTGTGAAAATCGGTCTCAAAATGCACCGTATATTTTTTGGAAATTAATAGGACAACACGTTTGGTTAAATATTCAATTTCTGAGACGCTTTAGAGATTGAGTATGAAGGCATTATTTGCTAGCCATAGTGCCCTCTAAGAATTTGTATGGGCCTCATAATGTACCGCGGCATTTTTAAGTTACAAAGTCTGTTGTGTCTAAAGGCATTTTGGATTTATAATACTAGTTAGGATTAGGATTAAGATTTGTTAATGTGTGTACTTACCTACATATTAAACACATAATATCGAAAATAATATCGATATTGGAATTAAATCGATTTGAAACGAGTTAATGCCTGAAACGCAGTTTTTCCAGTGAATGGATATAATTATTTGTCACCAATAGTTTTTATCCAAGTGAAACTTACTCTAAAGTTGCGTAAACATTTCGCAAACGGATTTCATGAACGCGGATCACAGATTTTATTATCAGCCGATAGTATAGTTTGGCAACCAATTAAGAACCTTTTTTTCATTAAACTTACTTACTCAAAAAAATCGGTGGTGACAGATAGACAGACATACAAGAAAGTGATCTTATAAGGGTTCCTTTTCTTAACTTTGAGGTACAGAACCCTAGAAAATATAAAGAGAAAGCCCTAGTTCTAGATGCTTTGGTAGATGATGATCAGCATCGGCATAATATTAGTGGAGCTAAAAAAACCCGCAATATATTAGACTCTTACTCAGCAAGCTTAGCCTGCCCTGACCGGGTAATATTTTTTTTTTAATTATCTTGGCCATCTAGCCCGCCATTTATCAAGCTTTTGGAACTAGCTTTAAAAAATAGCCAATTGAGAATCCCTCGAATTGCTCAATAGATTTCAATCTAAATAAAAATTGTCTTTGGTCAAGGACTGGCCAAAGTTCTTTGCAGTCAAGACGGCCTTTTTGGCGTTTGTAAAAAAATCAGCGAGACTTTGAGAGATGGGAGACAGAACAAATATTTCATTACGTTTTTCTTAGTGACTCTTGCAAGAAGTACGAACGTCAAATTCTATGAACTCTTGTGAGCAGCACCATAGAGGCACAAAGAACTTTTTGTTTGATTAAAAGGCAGCCGTTCCCTTGTCTTTTAATCGACTTAAAAAAGAGGGTTTTTTATTCCAAAAACTTTTAGAATCGACCAACGGGAGTATCAACCGATTTAAAAGTCCCCAGTATGCTTACGTCATAGAAGTTTCACAAACGGATTGTCAATAGCTACTTTTACTTGACCAGTGATGCGTGATGGATGGCTGTCGGTTAATTTCAACAAAATTGTAAAAAGTAAGAAAGAGTACTTAACTAATCATTTATTTGGGCTGAATGGAACCGACAACTTTTGTACAACGAAAAAATTAAAAGAAAAGTTCCGTAGAATGTAACCGTAATGTATTTAGTTTTGAATATAATACCGGATTTTACCCGAATCTTGCATATTTTTTGTTTTATTAAAACAATTTAGGTATTTAATTAAAATATAGCTTTGTTTTTTTGTGACTCTTAATCTTCCTTGAATTTAATTTTCAAAATATTAAAATTATTGAGTCTTTGGAACTATCTTAACGTTCTTTGAAATCGGTCAGAAGAGTAAAGGGCCACTTATAAAATCCAAATGTCCAAACGGATATAACGTATAAAAATATGACATCGTTGGAATCGGATGTTGCTAATTCATCCTTGCCTGATACCAGCCTACCGGATTTTTATACATAAATTTTAAAATAACAGTTTAGATACAGTATTTTAGGGTAGCCTTAGAGTAGTGGCGTAGCATGGTTACTGTCGCCCGGGGCGGAGTCAAAATGTGCCACCCTTTTGACGTCTTAAAAATAATAATCTTAACGATTAGCCGCCTTTTGACGTCATAAAAATTATGATGTTGGAAATTTGCCGGCCTTTTGACGTCATAAAAATAACAATATTAGAAATTTGCCGGCCTAATGAGTTCATAAAAATAATAATGTGTGAAATTTGCCGCCCCTTTGACTTCATAACAATAATAATGTTGGTATTTATGAGAAAAAAAGTAACGATATTAAATAATTAAGCGTTAAATATTTATGTCATAACTATATAAGGATGCGGGTCGCGATTGCAACAACTGTATTGGGCGGGAGGGACATTCAATATGTCCCCCTCCCGCACAATACAATATGTGCAAGTGGGTAACAGCTAATTTCTTTACAAAATAATTGCCACCAGTGTGCGTTGTGCGTTGGCGCCCAAGGCGGTCAGCCCCTCCGCTCCATCGCTACGCCACTGCCTTTGAGCATTCTCATTTTCACTGTAGAGTTTCCTAAAAGCACTTTAAAATTACTCTGTGGTCTCTCGCCGTGTCCTACCCACAAATCACGTCAGTTTTACACCATTCCGTACGACACTCTCACGTTTCAATTAAAAAGTATGCGCGTTGGAATTTCATTTTAGAAATTTTAAACCATAAAAAGCATTTCGCATAACTTTTAGGAAATAATTTACGCAAATATTTCGCTTTTGTAAGCTTTTTGTTTTGATTTATACCGGTATTTGTCGAGTTTAATTGTTGGTTTAAAAACCAACAAAAAAAGATAAATCTAACGCTTTTGGTTTTTCTACTAGCTCGCTGTTAGAGGCTTTCGATGGAATCTTTTCATTCAAACATAATACCGAAGTAATGTATAATCTGATGATATTTCCACCTTACTGTGGTGTTATACGGATTAAGAGAGGGTTTATTTCAGTTTCTGATCCGTATCTTTTACCAAAATATTCACCGTGTAGTTAAATTTAATTTCAAAACTTGATGATAATAATACATATATATAATATACTAGCTGTTGCCCGCGACTTCAATCGCGATGTGGTTTTGGGTTATTTAGAATACCTAGCATTTTTCTGCATAGATACAATTTATCATTCGGTGTAAGTTATAAAAACAAAATAGGTAGTTACATTGTTTTTAAACTATATTTTTAATTGATTTGGCAAAGGCAATTCTTATTCTAGGCTTACTCATACTACGAAATTAGGTCTAAAGATGCCTGAAGAGCGTGTAGAAAGAAAAACTTTCGGCCCTAGGGAAAATCGCTTTCACTGAGAGCTGTCATGTTAAATTATGGCTTCGCGCGGCTTGTGCAATGTGTTTGTAGCAGTATCATTACGCATTAGGGACTTCAAAAACCTAACCTCCTTGATTTAGGTAACAGCAAAGAATAACAATTATGGCTTCGCACGGCTCATCCATACTGCCAGAGTTTAGTACATAATAGGTTTTTTCTTAGTAATCGAATTCAGGTAGATATATTTAGTTCAAGATATCTTATTTAATAAAATAAATGTAAAGATGAAAATGCGACGCATGACCATGCTGCGCCTCTACCGGCGCCCTGTCAAAATGTTGCAGATGTGGCTTTATGTGACCGTGCGCTCAGTGTCGTTTCTTGAGTAAAAAATACTGGCGGGAAATGCTTGCATTTTGAATGATTTTAATTAGTATTATCTTTTGTTATTTTACTATGTTTTTGTGTTAAGTTTCATCTGGTTTTTCATTTATGATTGTGTATTTTGTGTAAATAACATTTTCTAGACAAACCGTGTTACAAAAACTGTAATTTAAATCTATGGACTTCGCGTCATCACTCAGTGTTGGATAAACTAATTTATAAAAATCTCTTCGGTTAGTACCGACGTATTTGAGTATTGAAAACATGTTGAAAACAAATAGCAAAAGCAAAAAATCTACATAATGTACAACCTCTTTGAGCCTCCAACAACCTTGTAAGAGGGTCAGGTAGTATGGAGTCTCTCATTCACTCTCGTTATTAGGTAGAATTTTATGTTTATTCGTAATGAAAAGCACAGTGTTTACCTCGGGTTTGTTCTGTTTACCCAAGGTGTGAAAGTCACTCATTTAGTCCCTCGAAGTATTAGCGCCCTCGCTACGCTCGGGCGCCAAACTCCGTCTCGGGACTCAATGAGTGACTTTCACACCTTGGGTAACAATGTAATATTTTTGTTAATTATTCACAAATAAAACATAATAAACAACAATATGATAAGCTAAAACTAAGTCCAATTTCTATTCGCACAAAACTTTCAACGTTCTTTGTCTTCCTAGTTATCTTTAGATTTTTGTAAATTAAAGAAAAAATAATTATCAACTACCTTTGTGTCTCGATTCATATTCTTCAATTAATAATATAAGAGGTTATTATAGTATTTATAATACCAACATCATGCAAATAATAATCTATTTTGGTGCAAATAATATTTTAAATTGTTTTAATTATCAAATAATAATATTAATGATTAAAAAGAAAGGCAATTGGACAGAACAAATACTAATACTTAAAATAACGCGATGCACATTGAGATCCTTACATATTGATAGCAGGCATTACGCTGAACAAAAAATGCTTTCACACCAAACATCTAAAGCGTCTCGGAAACGGGGTATTTGAAGGAACGTGATGTCCTATGAATCCAATTTTCTGAATTCTTGACCAAAATACCCAGTTTTTTTATTAGGTAGCTGGCAGGGCTACGTAATTTTGGGAAAAAAATGATTTTTACAAATGACTATTACCTGTATATTTTTTAACCGACATCAAAAAAGGTGGAGGTTCTCAATTCGTCACGTATATATATTTTTTTATGTATGTTCGCTGATTACTCGTAAACTCTTGAAGCGATTTGGATAATTCGTTTTTGTTTTTACTATCTAAGGTTTCCGCTACTTGAACTCATAATTCAAACTATAGGAGGAGAAGTGTAACATCGAAGAAGTCTTCGGTAAAGGAGATCGGTGACATTATGTAGTAGTACCTCTTTGTACTAACCTCATTTTCAGTTTGACGTAGGTATTATTAAATGCAAACTATTTAGTTTCATGACAGCTGTCATCTTGAGCGGAGGCATGTACTGTACCCCTACTATGACTTTTTGAAGCACTCGAAAAATAGAAACCCTTATAAGATCACTCTTTTGTCCGTCTGTCTGTCAGTGTGTCACTCCCGATATTCTCAGAGACGGGTGGACCTAGTAAGTTGATTTTTAGGAAGTTTCATAGTAAATACTCAATATAGTATGTTACATCGAATACGTAAAAAAGTCGTAGTAAGGGTACTGTTTCCTTCTGACGTTCGATTAAGTTTTACCACGGAAAAATATTTCGATTTCACATTTTTTAAATGTTTTTCATCAAATATCATAATTATTGTATTAAAATCAAATTGAAACATACCCTAAATGTTAATCTGATATTTTCTGAACATATTCATGTGGACCTTGTTAAAATCTGTTCTGTAGTTTATGAGATTACCTGGTTCAAACAAACAGACAAACAAACAGACAAAAATTCTAAAAACTACCCTATCGTGTTCAGCGAACGATTTTAAGACGACCTGTGTATTTTTTTTCTGGATATCTTACAATTACAGATTTTTTTATGTCTACAGATTTATTATATGTATTGATTTTTCAAGGAAGAATGCGTCTTCAAAAATTTCAACTGATTGCAATGTATACTGCAGGCACTATAAAAATAAACAATCATTGATGATTATAGTTAATGTTGTCCATTATTGAAATGAAAAATTGGGTATTTCAAGTTTAATTGTTATGTCTTTTGGAGCGGACAAACGTACATTGTGCAAACTCATTACTCTTCTGTTTATTTGGAGGTTGAAAAATGCGTGAATCTAAATATAATTTTGAGTTTCCAAAAATGTAGAGTTCATTGACCTTTAACCCAAATGTCTTCATCTCGTGTAAATACAGTGCATAAAATGAAATATTTTTCGTTCGTCATCGATCGTCGATTCATTGAGGGTGTGTTCGGATGCCGTGAGGTGCGCATGCGTGCGGCACGACCGGGTGGGCGCCACCACCGCGCGGCGCGCCGGGCGCTGCCATGCGGCCTCACACGCCGTCCGACCGTCTCGCCCGCCGCCACCGCCGCGCCCTCGCGTCTCCCGCCCATATTGTCCTGTCACAGCAGTACGTTCCTGATGCTACTGCTGCGTCATGACAACTCGGTTGGGAACACGCACTATCATCATTCTAAGAAGACTCAAGACTCAGAATATATTGTGATTGCATTTCTGTGTTTTAAACCTCTCTGTTCGCAGATTCTGAACGCGTCCTCATTCGGAAACTGATGTCCGGCTTTTACTGAAAATTTTCTGGTACCCTTAACATTTCTGTTCACAGGTTCCGAACGTGTTCTCTGAAGATTATTTTTAACACGAAGAAAAGTGCGTGAATCTAGTGTTATTTTTGTGATAATGTGGATCGAATCTGTTTTATTAGCTGGTGGTAAAGCCGAAGGGTGCATATATCGAGCGACGGAGCGCGCATGCGCCCGCCATCTTCGCTGCATCTCGCAGCCATTTCCTCCGGGGGTTGGTTTGTGGAACGAAGGATTTTCAATCTTACTACTTGGGGTTAGGGTCCTGACTCCTTTGTGTGGTATTATTGATTTAATCAATAGAAATGTTGTTTATTTTAATGATATTTGCAGGTTCTTGCTCAGGACTATGTAGAGTAATCGCACGTAGTGTTTTACGAGTAGATATTAATTAAATGTTCACCCAATAGAACTTTAGCTAAGTAAAATAACAAAAATTACTTCATTTTGATAAAAAGAAAATGACACCGGCTCTATGCACAGGTCGTGGGTAGAGGTTATTTTAAAGAAGATAATGTCATATTAGGAATAAATGGCCGTAGTATTTACTTACAAATCTACTTTAAGTTTTTCTCTTTTTGTACTAATAATAATTATTGTTTATGTAAGTACGCCAGACTATGAACTTTGACTGAAATAAAGTAATTTTAATTTGATTGGTTTTTAATAACAGGTATAAAAGATACAGGGGAGCCTTTTACCCAGCAGTGGGGCACAACGGGCTAAGTAAAATAAATATAGGAATAGAGTAACATTGGTCATAATTTCATGGGTCCAAACCTAACACTAGTGTCATAAAGACCGTGTTGTTGTCATTTATAGTTAAGAAAAATTACCCTTATTTACTGAAACAGGATTTTTCTAAATGTGGCAACACCATTAGGCCATTAGGTAAACAGTATTGTGGTATCACATCACATTTTGTATAGATTCATAAAGAGTACCTATTAGTACCTAATCCCAAAAAAACTAAAACAAATTCGGTTTTTACCGGTAGGTATTTCGGTAGGTGTGATGCGGTAGGGGTAGGCAAAACCGGCACACCTACTACGAAGGCTTCACTGTCTGTTTGTCTGTCTGTCACCAGGCCGTATCTCATGAACTGTGATAGCTAGACAATTGAAATTTTCACAGATTACGCTATAATAATAAATACTAAAAACAGAAAAGAATGGGGCTCCCATACAATATGGTACGGAACCATTCGTGCCTTAGTCCGACTCGCACTCGGCTGGTTTTTTAAACAAATTGTCACTTACAAAATCTCATTTAATCTCTCTGGTTAAAAAATAACAATTCATCAAATGACCAACATTTACACTACGAACAATTTACATATTGTTATTTTTACGCAAACACGTAAGCAACTTGAAATATTCTTTAATAAAAATAAGTAAAGGTCAAAGGTCGCCGAGGTTGTATTTTAAGTCCCGTCCTCACTCTCCTAAAATACACCAACACTCGGACATAATTATTTTCATTACACAATAATATGGGACACTCAGTTGGCTTATTTTTTTAAGTTAGTTCCTAATCTCCAAGATAGAGGGCAGGCTGTATAGCCACCGTTATCCCTGGTCAAGGGAATGATTTTTTTACTTTTACGCGGTCTGGAAGGCAAAGACTGCTGAGTGAGCTCATACAACCACATCATTACAAATAATTACAATGTCGCTGTGGGTATTTCAAAAAATAAAAACAAGATTTTTTATAGATTTTATGATTTTTTGTTTGCTTGTAACGAATAGGCTCCGAAACTACTAAACCGATTTTGATGAAACTTGGTAGGAGTTACATTGATTCATTGGGAATAGCTGATATTCTTACGGGATCGGGAGTTATGCGGATGAAACCGCGGAGCGCTGCTAGTAACTAATAAGCCATCTAATCCATCTATCCTAGTGTTTGGAACTAGTCTTTTTTTTGTAAGCCATTATTTAAAAGAATTCTATCGAGTCAGAACTACCAAAAAATCCAATGAATACCCTCATAAAATAAGAACCTCAGCCAAACTAGATAACTCCACAACCCAACCTAGATTCGGAGATTCAATTTGCGTTTGGATCAGCGTCCGCCATTTTCCCGGGACGAACTAGGATTACGTACAAATGGGAGAAGAATGGCTGTTCACGCCAGCAGCTGAACTACGCATTTCATTGGTCAACGAAAATAGTAGGCTTTGATCATTCAAAATGGCTACTTAGGTTTTTTTATTAAAATTAATAGCTTTGAATGACTGCAATTTAACACAATTTACATTATAAACAACACGACATATTAATATTAGAAACTAGCTGCGCCCCGCGGTTTCACCCGCGTTAGTCCCGATCCCGTATCGTAGGAATTGACTCCAGAAAACGTTTGTATGGGAAATAGAAAAGGGCTGTTTTTGGGGTTTTCCCGGAAATTTTTTCTCGCCTTTTAAACCTTCCCTAGACCTCCACGAACATTTCAAGACTAAGATAAGATAAATCCGTTCAGCCGTTCTCGAGTTTTAGTGAGACTAACGAACAGCAATTAATTTTTATATATATAGATAGATATTTATGTACAGATATTTGTTTCCGGGCTGGATATTTCTGAATGTATATTAATATAATATATATTTACAAAAGAAAAGTACTTATATAAGTATTATATTCTAGAGGAAAACTATGGCGTACATCCTGTGTGAATGCGACGTCTTAGCAGGGAAGCGTATGAGCCTCCTTGGGAATGCATATCCCAAACCGGAGGAATATAGGTTTCTTCCTCTTAGTGGGATCACCGCGTTAATCGACCACTTCTTCAAAGTGTAAGAAACATTAAGATAGGGGTAAACACAAAATATCCCACTAGGTGGAAGTGTTGCTGGCTTTGTCAGCCCCCGAAATAAGATAAGAAGAAGAAGTTTTATATTCGTTATCTAGGACCAGAATAACACAAGTTGCTTAGCTTGGAACTAGATGGCACCGTGTGAATTGTCCTACATTATTTATATTATTTTTTATTTACAATCCCGTCAAACTGAAGCGTACATTATAAAACTGCAGACTCAGAAACTTTCCCTCGTGGAATCCACAGAATCCACACCGCGTATAAAACAAACAGCCACTCGGCATCAAAGAGAACCAAACTTTTACATTAGTGTCAGCTCTTCTAATTACTGCGGCCAACTTAGCTTTTACAGGCGTGTTTTTATGGAATCTATGCCTCGCATCGCAATTTGTCTCGCGCAAATCCTGATTCTGTGGGAGTACTAAGTTTTATAGTGGACTAAAAATATTTATTGATTAATTCGATGTAGAGTGTCAAAGTCAAATTGACACAATTAGTGTCCAAGTAAACCGGGAATTTCTTTCTCCATACAAATCTATCTCCTTCCTGAATAATCTAGGTTTGCTATACGCATGTTCTCTCTGTTGACTTTTTTCTAACAACATTTACTAAATAAAGTAAGGAACCTCTAAAAAAAAGTAAATGACAGGGAAGCTTTGCTGAGATATTGTTTTAAGTTATAGTATGTTTTAAAATTTAATTAATCTTCTTTTGTCTTCTTGTTTTACTAAAGTCAATGACACCAGCGAAAACTCATCTTGGAGTTTATTGTGTTTGACTTTAGTTCCTAGATACTTAGTTGATGCAGCAGAAAAAATCTCTAAATCAGTTGTAAAGTTTGTTCAAGAAATTGTAGGAAAGTAGGTAATTTAGCACAGTTACTAAGTGAGCTTGACTCTTTTGACTGCATTATCCACGATTCCATAATTAGACTAAGAGGGTTGTTTTGGCCAAGTTTTGAACAAGAGTGAATAGAAAATAGGGTTTCGTCAAAAAAGGTTACACGAGTTAGCTTTTTTAATGAATGAATGAACGAAAGTCAAAGATAACTACTTATCTCATCCTTTTGTAAACACAGCGAGAGAACTTTATAGATGCAAGAGTAACGCAAAAATAATAAGCTTAATTCTATGGCAAGAATTTTCGTTTAACGCCCTCCGTGATTGGTTAATTAAACTGGACAGTGTAACCTAAACTTTAACCTAAATTGATTAAAACAAGTTAAGCCATTCATAAATCATGGTAACGCGGTTGCTACGTTACTCAGCAACTATTTAAAATCACCTAGTGTAAGCTAAATAGGTATCGTCATGATGTGACAGTTTTCCTTCATTACCAAATCCCCTAATACAACTAAAAACGACAGTAACTTTGGGCTGTATAAGTTGATCGCACTATATTAACTCAATAGGGGACAAAATGGCCTCTTAATTTTCAAACTTTTTATATTTTTTATCTACCAAGGTCCCCCAAGGAACTTCTACATTTCTCCGCAGTTGCTAATAGATTTTTTTTCTCTTTTTATACTCGTCATGGTTACTGGCTGAAAGTAGAATTAAATTATTTCGCAAACGATTGATTGGAGAGTTAAGTTTTTTGTTGATAGTCCCTTGCGTGTTGTTAGTGGCGGCCGCCATTTTCTTTTACAAAGAAATTTTCCTTCCTTTTTTTTTCGGGGCGGGCGAATGGTGACATTATCGATAGTTACCAATGTGGTGACTATTTTAGAAAAATGTAAACGCTCCCGCACTGTGAACATAATTAAGCACGGTACGGTTCATAAGGCGCATTATAACTGTTTAAGAAAATGGAAAACTAATAAACGAGTAAGCTCTGTGCGTGAAACAATAAAACCAATTTTATTTATACATCAGCCAAAAAATACAAAACCATAAATAATTATACCTACAATCAAACCAGGAAAGGCAGTTAAGTAGTTTTTGGGTTGTAAAGCAGAAACCTTACAAAAACACACACAATACCCGTAGACCCATAATTTACATTCTGCAATGTTTTTCTTTATTCGAAATAGTTCTGCGCTGTGACCAAAATATTTTGGCATTCCCAAGTTGAACAAAACATATTTTGACAGTATAATGCTATTTCTAAGCACAAAACACAATAATCTATTATTAATAAGCACTACTTTTTTGAAGCTCGCCTTGTGAGACGAAATGCCACAGCAAGGGTGCTGCCAGAAGACCAGCATTGTAGCTTTGTTATGGAGTTACAGTTATTGCTGATGCAGATCCTGGTTAGCGGCACTCGACTCCTGACGACTACCCAAGTATGATTTTGTGCTACTGATCGTAAACTTAATTTATCTAAGCTAATTCACCTAGGTGCATTAAATACACTATAAGTAAACTTGAAACACTGGGTATATTATAAATACGCTTAGTTATGACCTCGTTCAGTCGAAAGCTTCGTTTTTGATGCAAATGTTAACGTTTCAGTTCAGGTTACAGTTGTTTAAATGCAAGGTCGCAATTTAATTTCACAATTTTATTCATGCAGTTAAAAGTTATGAATAAAATCCTTGATTTTAAATAAATAGGTCGTTTTATTTATTACTTTTCATTTGAATAATCTAATTGTAAATAATTAACTTCTGCCCGCGGTTTTGCACGAAATTTCACTCTATTTGGGGTCTACCTACATCTACAAAGAACATAGCCTTGACATGTCTATTCAATCAGAGCGGTTTGATTTATAGATAAAAATAACATGTATAGAGGACAACGCAATGAAAATGAAAATCGTTAGATTATGAAAATTGTCGTAATGCCCATTCTAGATGTATATTAAATGTCTTTGCTCTCAGCCGAGTAACCGCCTACTATTTGAAGTGAGCGTTTACCCAAAGGGTCGAAATATGATAAATGACAATCCCGTCACCTTCACACTGCACACCCGACCGAAGCTCGAAGCGACCATAAAACGCAGGTCTCCATGTCGCGCGAGATAATGCTCTTTTGTCTATGGTCGGTTGGCGCGTGCGGTTAATGACGGCTCGGTTTATGATGACTTTATTTTCATCGTTTTTATGGGTTTATCCGGGGGATTATCGTATCCTGCATTCTAATGTTATCTATACCTATAAAGTATGTATTTCTCTCTTAAGTACCTACTTCTAGGTAGTTACCCCCGGCCCCAGACCTTACATAAAACAAAATTTAGAAAAAAGAAAAGCTTGGGAAAATTGCCCTTATTCATCCGGAGTCCGGAAAATGTTTAAATTGTGACAACATCGTTATTAACCTAAGCGCCCGCTACTAATATAATGTTGCCAAATGATGACGCTGAGATCTAATTCCAGGGTTAACCGTTTACCTTCCCTGCCATTTTTTTTTACTAGCCATAGACAAACATCTTTCAACTATTTAAATCTTATGAGCAAACTGGGTCTGCCATTTCTATTAAAGCATTTGGAACTAAAGTACCTATGGGAAATAAGGGCTAATAAAAGGTTTTTTAAAAACCTTGATATTAGGGACAAAATAACCAAATAAACAAATATATTGATTTTCAGATTGGCAATAAAGCAAATATTTATCTATGTTTACGAAATATTTAGTTTTTAATTAAGTTGTTACCCGCAGGTACCTTAGTTCTTTTTAAAGCAAGTCTAATTACTTTTAATGACTCTTGCAAATATAAAGACAGAGAAGTAATGAAAACAGCTCCCATAATCCCCTAACATTATGAACCGTTCAGCCTCCGAGTGTAATGGAAGTAAATCGTGTGTAAACGAGATAGCAGAGGTCGCCACACTCGCTGGCTCCGTTACACCGACTCATTGAATGTTATCCGTGGGTTTAATGGACGGGAAATGTAAAGATATGACAATAATTTCATTTGACGACCAGTGTGACGCGGTGTGACGCGGCAGAAAGTTGCAGGTTCCCACTGTCGAACAAGTATTTGTATACAAAAAAGTATATAAGTATTATATCCGTTGTCTGGTCACCATAATACAATCCTTGTTGCTTAACCCAAGGCCAGATGTCCTTGTGCAATATAAATTATTTATTCAGTAAAATTTCTTTTTTTATTTAGTGGAAAATATAGACCAGTATTCACTATTTAGGATAAGAATGGAATAAAAAGTGGAAACGAATTCTTTAAAAAGACACTCAACGACTAATTTAAAGGAAAAATATTAGTTGATTATTTTTTAATACACTAGTATGAGGTTCTTGTAAAAACCTCTACTTATTACCAATCTATTACAAAGTAAGCATTTCTCTTCAATTTAATAAGACAAAATGATTTCAACAATAACGCACTCGGTTACATTCTACAGCTATTTATTTTTAATTTACGACCCCATTCGTATTTTGGCATCGTACTGCTTTCCCATTCTGCCACAAAATAATAATTGAAGAAGCCTGATAGAAGCATTGATTTATTTGAAATATCGATATAATTATTATTTTAGCTAAATATGTCATTATGGGCTTGTAAATATCGTTAAATATGATAAATGGGATGAAATTAATAGGCCTACTGCGTATTGGGTCGCTTTGGTTGTAAACTTTACTGTGATTTACGATTTCTTTTAATGGATCTCGCAGTTCTCTGTTACTGTAATAAAATGTTTGATGATGTACTTTATGAAGCGGTAATATTTACAATAAAGAAGATTGATGAAAGAAAAAATAATAATTATGTCCTATGAGGCTGTATGGACTAAAAGCTCTTTGCCTTGCTCTTTAGGAAAATAATTAACAAAAAAAGGGTGTCAATGTATTGTTAATGGAGGCACTTGTGATTTCTATGGTTTACGAGTTTTGCTTTTTTAGCTGGTAAAAAAAATATTGTAAAAATCTCTGTTTTCTAGGATATGGTTTTTTTCTCATTATTTAATACTAGTATAGGACTTGTGATTTATTAAGTGACTATGAGTCCGGTGGCTAAAATCGAAATTATATGACCTTGTTACCGGAACGGAATAGGTGATATAGGTACATGAGGTATAGGGTACCTAATCTACCTTGTGGCTTTATATGTACTGCAATGACAATTTCCGTTCAAGGAGTAGATCTATGTACCTGAAACAATAAAAATAATAATTTAGAAACATTAATAAGAATTATAAAAATATTGACTGCAATAAAAAATGTCCAAAACTGTAATCGGTGCGTAATAAAATAATATAACGAAAATCAGCGCCACCTATACGTAGTCTACCGGAAACAATGCGAACGGAAAAAGTACTTCTGTTTTCCGCTAGATGTCACTAATATAAATTGTTCATTTCCTATTGATTTTACCCTTTTTCGTGGGGGAATAGTTGAGAAACACGAAGTATTCTATGATTTGTGTTATTCTTTTTTATTTATGCTGCTCCGAGCATTATTTAAAAGCAAATGCTAGTTTTCCGCAAAAATACCCAATTTGGTTAAAGTGCATTAGGCGCCAAATATCAAATTGTTAAGTATTGCATAGACAATAATTGTTCCTAGGCAAGTTCTTTTCCTGCATTTTGGTCTAAATATTTAAAAACCAATATTTGTTGTTCTCTGATAGCCTATTAGAATATTCTAAAGGTATAAAGGTAGCAAAATATTGAAAGCAAATTGATTATAATTTTATGCGCTTACCGAGAAGTCATTAAATTCCTAAATTCGCGTCAGGTGTCAAAAATGTTCGTCAAATTGAAGGAAATGAGGCTAAAATGGCGCGACCCGTTAACGGTGAACTCCAGACTCCGGGATACGCAGACTTTAGACTTTTTAACTCGAGGCCAAATTCAAAATCCTAGCTGACTGATAAATCAACGCACAGCTCAAACCAATGGCCGGATCGGGATATTTGACATACGTGGTCGAAGTCGAGGGTGATAACTAGTATGTGCAATCTAGGTATGCCCTCTCGATACAGATGCCTCAATAAGCGTAAGTAATGGAATTCTATAAAAAAAGTCTTTTTTTGTAAGATTTGTTAAAAGACCAAATGCAGAAGGAGCACTAAACCATAATTTTAAACTAGTACCGCCACTTGAAATGAATGATAAGAACGTTGCCTCCATGATCTTCAACAAGGTTACTTAGAGTAAAGTAGCCACCATGCAAAATATTGCCTGATACTGGCTGTATGCACAATCGTGTTAAGCCATAGTCTATACTAATATTATAAAGCTGAAGAGTTTGTTTGCAACGCGCTAATCTCAAGAACTACTGGTTTAAAATGAAAAATTATTTTTGCGTTGGATAGTCCTTTTATCGAGGAAGGCTATAGGCTACTTTTGATTTCGATATTCCCACGGGATCGGGAGTTACGCGGGTGTAACCGCGGAGCACTGCTAGTTGATTTAATAAATTGTTATGAAGAAGGCACAAGTCGGGCACAAGAAACTTATGGGGTTCTTATTTTTGTGATTATGCTCACAAAAGTCAAATATTTTTGAAAAAGCAATGTCCGTGGTCTGCATTATTACCCACCTCCAACCACAATATTATAATATTCCCCACGTAACCCGGCCTCCGAGCGCGAGCGTCCACAGGACCACGTGTCCTTAATGGACGCTATTAAGGCAGACCTTTATCTAAATAAAAACGGTACAAAAGTGGAAAAATTAGCCATTTCGCGAACGGGTTTTGAATATTTTATGTATTCGATTAGGGATGAAAATGTACGGAGACTAAATGATCGCCCGATAGATCACAGACTGTTCAATAAGGCACAATCAACAAAAAAAACTAGTTCAAATGCAGTCCTTCTCAGGCGGGCGCGTTCCAAACTCCTTAAACTAAGTGCCTCTTGTGAAGAATTTTGCCTTAGACTTTGTGCCTCAATAAATGGCAGATACATTCAAAAATGAAAACTAAACATCGACGAAGTTTATAACGAACGAACGAGCCGGTCGTATAGACTCACGCAGCAGTCTTTCAAGATCTGATGAGGATCTTCGGAGTGATGAACAGAATAACTTCTCAAAATACAGTTAATATATCGCCCAGTGAGGCTTAATTCAATTTAGCATATTATTATGGTGAGTCGTCATAGTTAAAATGTCACAAGTGGAAACGTGTTTCGATCTAGCGTAGTGAACATAGTGGAATCAATGTTGCCAGATGCCCGTTATTTGTCTCGTACCATGGTTGCCAAAATCTCGTCCTTTCATTTCAGTACAAAATCTCGTACAATTTTTTTTTTTAAAGTTTGCTATAAATTTAATAATTCGTTATGGGATAATGGTTCTAATGATGTGCTGTGTTAGTGACAAGATTATAATTTTTCTTTTTTTTGCACATGGCGTAGGCTGTCAACAGTTTTGATTTTTCTTGAAAGGTGTCTACAGGAATGCATCATTTCGTTACGAGTACGAAATTTCTCGTACGTCTGGCAACGGCAACCCTGAGTGGAATTTGTCCTTAACCATTAGTTGGATTGGAACCACCTTCTCATACGAAGCTCTACAAAGCTTGAGTTCGCCAGGTCTACTGTCTGCGGAACTAATAGTTTATCTTGTTATCTAGTAATAGAATCGCAGTGTACTTCCACAGCAGCATGCTCCGCGTACTCAGATAGACAACGCGCGGCCATTAGCACGCACTGCACCCAGCTTGCAGAGACACGCGCGCTCGTAAACACTCGCCACTCGATCCTATCTTGTACTGTCTTCGTGTCCACATAATCTTTAATACCGTACGGTCTGAGTCAGAACTGCAGGCCCACCGTATAGCTTCAAAACTGCTATTATTATAATGTTTTCAACTCAAGCACAATTGGTCTTGCTCGAGTTCAAGTTTAAAGTCTTTCAACTCATTCATTTATTCGATAAATATTATCAGAATATAACATTCAAATAATAGTCATTGTAGAACTCTACGGTGGGTCTGTAATTCTGACTCCGATCGTACAGTACTCATATAGGATTCACTGGAAAAGAAAAAAAGAGTTTCAAATGCCTCGATAGATAGCAGTTTCCAGGAATGGTTCTCTTTTATAACAACACTATTGATTGAAACAAAAATATGAGATGATTTTTTTTTGTAAAATTAACAGGTTCGATTCCTGGCTAGGGTAATTACAAAAATCTAATGATGCAGTTTTAGGTTTTCGTAGAAATCGGTCACGCAACTCCTTTCAGCATATCTCTTATAGTTAACGATACCTATAGCCCCGAGCCCGAAAGCCCAAGTAAAAATCAGCCTGTCAATTAAAAAAGACAGATGCACAAGTAAGGGATCTTATAAAGGTTGATTCCTTTTTTACCTTTTGAAGTACATATCCCTAATAATGTCAATAATCTATGTGAAGAGTCCTCTGTGGTCCCATCCGGTCCATCCGGTACTCTATGGTTTTCCTGACGCGTTGTAAAACCGCTTTTATTTGCCAGAGATAACGGGAAATGGTCTACCAGCTGTTTAATGTTCCTTCATATTATGAAAAGTTAAAATAAAATAATAGAGTGGAATATATTTGTCTATTTGATTTGTAGATTCTATCTATATAATATATTTTTTATTCTATTAGTTATGGCTTCGCACGGCTTGTGCATTTAGTCAGTGTCAAGTTATATTTTGCATCAATATAATATATTTGAACTAGCAATATATATAATAATATGTAATCTCGGAAATGGATCCAACGACTTTCATGAAATTTTGTATGTGGAGGTTTTGAGAGCGAGGTAAACGTAAAATAACCGAACAATAACTCTCTGGTGCTTTTATAATTTTCTTTTATCACAGTTGCTCTTAAAGTGGATCGTAGGCTCATAATCCAACGTATTACGCACGCGTGCGTTTTATATTACCATGATACAACTAGTGCTGTAAAGTTATCCTGATAAGTTAAATACGTATCTTACTGCTAATTACATGTTAGGTAGGTGAAACATTCTTAAACTGTTTTAATGTATAAAAAAAGGTAGGTAGGTACCAACAAATACTAAAAACAGTTCGAATTATAAATAGACTTGAAGTAAATAAACTGGACTTAGAACAAAAAAAATATATTACTTTTTATTATTTTAACAAGTCTTTTTTTTTACTCGCAACTGTGATAAAAAATCGTACGATACCTACGCGTGTGGATTACTGATCATAACATCTTGGCTTTTGAACCCGCTCGCGCGTCATAAACCGCCTCTATCCAATGATCAATTTTCCACACAATGTACATAAATATATTTTGGTTCCATTACTTTTTCAAATAAAAAGTATCAGATAGTCAACATTACATAAACGAAGCTTCCGTCCGGATCCCCTCGAGGTATAAGTATCGATATCAGTATTTATGCATATAACCTCGACGTCGGCGTCGAGTCGAGGTAGTGTTTACGATGGAACAAGGAACGTAAATACGCAGCCCGGGTGTGGGCCCTTGTTTCTACTGTCACAGGGTATCACTGGTTTATTGACTATGAATATATGTTTTGGTATTATGTCTGTGTTGCCATCTAGTAAAACCGAAGGAGTGATGTGATTGCCAAAAAAAAAACGGCCAAGTGCAAGTCGGACTAGCGCACGAAGGGTTCCTTACCATGTTGTATGGGAGCCCCAATTATATGAAGAAAACCTATAGGGTACTTCCGGTTGTTAATTTTGGTTATAAGCAAGGTCTTACAGCACAAGTGAAGGGAAAATTCCGAAATATAAAAAAAATTGAATATTAAGGTAAATTTTGGTACTCACAAGTGTAAATTTGGTCATATCTATATTATCGTGTTGACCCAGGACCTTGATTCTTATAAACCTAATAGGGACTATAGACCTCAGAATCTGGTATGAATTTCAACTTGCTAGGTCCACCCGCTCCTGAGGAATTCGGTGGTGACACACGGACAAACAAACAAATGGACGGACAAGAAAGTGATCCTATAAGGGTTTCTTTTTAACGGCTATATAAACTCTAGCCAGATGTGTCTGACCAGAAGACCAGCACTGCAGCCAAGCATGCTTGGCTGCAGCTTCTAGCTGAGGTCGACCCATTTGGGTCAGCACACGACTCCTCTTTTACGAGTATGTTGTTTATTCTTTATGTCACTTTTTTGTTTTTAATGTCATTAATTTTGATTGTCATGTTCATTGCTTCCTTCCTGTGTTTGTCGTGTGTTTGTACTCAATAAATGCTTTTCTTTCTTTCTTATTTACCTTTTGAGGTAGGGAACCCAAAAAACTCTCAGTACGTACTCGGATGTACCAGGAAACTATGAAGATGTAAGCAATCGATAGAGCGCGGCGCGGACGGACGTGAGACTACGTGGCGCCTCCATATGTACTTACATAAGGGAAACACGCGCGAGAATTTGGCATGTTAGGAGGGACTGGATTATGTGGGTAGATACTTAGGAATTACTGCCTCAATTTACACTTGTAACTGTATAGATTTTACCCGCGAATTTTACGCGTACAGTTTGATTTTTTTCCGAAATTTTAACGACTTGATTTCATCTTTGCAATTTTATAAATAATTTTAATATTGTATGCCCAGTGTGGTGCTGATGTGACTATTTTAAGCATTATCATCGGCTCATGTACACAGTTTGACAATAAATGAATTATATTCTATTTTTGACTGTGGCTTCTTCCTCACTCTATCCCATCTCCACCTGATTTGAAATGACCTAACAAAGTATCCCAACTCTACCCGATATGATGAAGGGTACAGTCAGAATGAAAAACGGTTTACGGTTTAAAATTCTTTATTTCTCATAAAATTTACAAAATTACTTACTGAGAAATCAAAATATCTTAAAAACAATAATTTATCATAGGTGAGCGTAGGTATTAAACCGAACATTCCAATGTTTTTGCGTAACTTAAATGTGAACACAACAATATTTTTTTAATTAAATTATCAATCATTATCAACATTTTCATATTAGACCGTACTTTCACACTAAAAGTAAGTTTAGATTAAGAAAATTGCAATTACATTTATAAGTATTTATCAATTAATGGTAAATAAAAAGTAAGGTAGTTTTAAAAATAATGCATGCAAAGGCAAACCGAACAACTTGTGGACCGGTCTAGGCGTCATCAGCTGTGAGCAGTGAACGAGACCATTTGCACCAATATAACACTTGAACTTAAGCGTTTGAGTGATTTAAGTTTAGTTTTAAATATTATAGGCATTGTTAGGTTGTGTATTTATGTTTTTATTGTAGTATTTTTATTGTGATATTTATTCATTCATTATAATTATTAATATGTTATATTTATTCATCTATTTAGGTATCTATATTTAAATTTATTGTATGGGAGTAGGTAAGTTTTTTTTTTTTTTTTAATTTATTTATTTATTTTTTTCGTGTAAGTACACACAAGTAGTCTAGTAAGTTTTTTTTTTGCATTCATGTAGTTTTTTTCGTAATACTTGAGTAGTAAGCATCCCAAAATCCCGTATTTTGCGTAATATGTTGTTTGAGAGCTTTTTAGGGTTCCGTACCTCAAAAGGTAAAAACGGAAACCCTTATAGGATCACTTTGTTGTCCGTCTGTCTGTCTGTCTGTCTGTCTGTCTGTCTGTCTGTCTGTCAAGACCTTTTTTCTCAGGAACGCGTGGAGGTATCAAGCTGAAATTCATATCAAATACTCAAGTCTATGGTCTCTTGGAGCTGTGAAAAAATCAAACTTCTAAGTCAACGCGATCAAAAGATACTCCCGTTTATGCCGCAAATTTTCGACACTCGCAAGGGAATCAAAACCTACAGGATACTTCCCGTGAACTCAGAATCTTGAAATTTGGTATGAAGCAACGTCTTATAGCAGAGATATAGGAAAAATTGCGAAAAGTATACATTTTTAGTTATATCATATAATAAAAATATTTTTAATAATTTTAAACTTACTACCCCTTTCCTCATGAACGCGTAGTGGTATTATATTGAAATTCATATCAAATACTCAAATCTATAATACCTTTAAGCTGTAACAAAATCAAACTTCTATGTCAACGCAATCAAAAGAAACAGGAATTAAAACCGCATATTTTGAAACTCGCTACTACTCGCAAGGGAATCAAAACCTACAGGGTACTTCCCGTGAACTCAGAATCTTGAAATTTGGTACGAAGCAACGTCTTATAACACAGATAAAGGAAAAATTGCGAAAAGCATAAATTTTTAGTTACATCATATAATAAAAATATTTTTAATAATTTTAAACTTTTAAACACATTGTTATGTTATGGATTTCATTTAGCAATAAAAATACCATAACTTTTACTTATATACCTACAGGTTTGTACGGAACCCTCGGTGCGCGAGTCTGACTCGCACTTGTTTAATAGTACATTACGATATAAGTGTGGTAAATTGATCTTTGCATAGAGGCGGTTTATGACGCGCGAGCGGCAGCGAGCGTGTCATAGAAGCCAAGATGCAAATATCAATTTCACACGTATATCGTACGACGTTTTTTATCACAGTTGCGAATAAAAGAAAAGACTTGAAAAGAAAACAAAATAATAATTAACAAAATATTTGTGATAACTCTATGTTTACATTTTTTTAAGGCAATATTTTTTTGTTAATTATGCTCCGGAAAGGCCAGGCTAAAGACTTTTAACCTATACATCCTCGTGTGACATACATTATTTTTTAGGGTTTTTCTATTTGTTTTTGCGTCGGGGGTTAAGAACAAAATACAATGGTACGGAAAAACAATATATTTAAGTAAAGAAAAAACAAAAAATAAACAACTCAATTTTTAATCGTTTTCTAAGTCATTATCACGTAAAATTTTCGTTCGTAAACCGACTTTAGAGACAACCATTTTTGCTAGCTAAAAAACTCTTTGGTACCTACCTTTTCGGGATAACTTTACAGCACTAGTTAACAAATCTAAAACGCACGCGTGCTTAATATGTTGGATTACGAGCCTAAAAGCCATTGAATAAGATCCACTTTATGAGCAACTGTGATAAAAATATAATTAGAGATTTGGCTTCCTTTACATCCGTCGGCAATTTGTTATATAGGAGCACACCAGAAAATAATATGCTAGTTCTTCCATAGTTAGTACGAGGGGCGCGAAAAATCAAATTATTTGCTTGTCTAGTTGTTTTTTTCTGTATTTGTGACTTCTTGGTAAATGAAATACGACAGTGAACATCCCTAGTGAGTATTTTTCTAACCAACATGCAGATGTTATATATGTAGTTCTGCTGTAGATTTAATATTTTCGTTTCTTTATATATTTTTTTTGTGCTTGTAAGGAAGTCGTAGTTAAATAAGGTTTTTATTATTTTATTTTGGGCTGTTTGTAGGGATTGTAAATTAGTTTTTGGAGCAGAGCCCCAAATTTCCGAAAGATAATCTAAATGAGGCTTCACAAGAGAATTATATATATCACATCGTACTTTAATGGGTAGACAGCGAACAATATTTCTCAAAGCTCCAGCAAGAGAAACCAATCGAGACCGTATTTTGTCAATATGATGTTGCCAAGACAGCTTTTCGTCTAGAATCAGTCCCAAATATTTTTCGTGCTCAGATTTCTGGAGTGGGATGCCGTTAATTGTAAGGGGAAGGTGATCGCCTATCTTTTTATTTTTTGGAGCAAATATCATTAATTTAGTTTTAGATTCGTTAATTGTAAGCAGATTATGGAGAAACCAATCATTTAAGACTTCTAAATCTTTTTGTGCTTGTTGAATCAATAATTCTATAGATGGGCCAAAATAGAACAGACAGGTGTCATCAGCATACAGGGTGACATGACCAAGCAGTCCTATTTCATACAGATTGTTAATATAAATAAGAAATAAAACAGGTCCTAATATTGACCCCTGCGGGACTCCGCATGTCACTAGTTTTTGGGAGCTCTTGTATGAACCTATCTTCACTATCTGGTATCTATTGCTCAGATATGACTTAAGTAAATCTAAAGCTTGTCCGGTCAGACCCACTAATTTATTTAACTTTTCAATAAGAAGCTGATGGCTTACTGTATCGAACGCTTTCTTTAGGTCGATAAAAATGCCCAATGCTATTTTCTTTTCGTCAATGTTGGTCTTAATATCGGTTATGAGGTCAATTGCAGCTGATAGGGTATTTGATTTTGCTCTAAAGCCATATTGACCTTTGTATAAGAAATTTATAGAATTAAGGTGTGCGATGAGTCTACTGTGGATAACTTTTTCAAAGATCTTTGAGATGACGGGAAGTACTGAGATAGGCCTGTAGTTACCAGGGTCTAGCTGGTCACCTGATTTGTAAATTGGGCTAACCTTAGCTATTTTTAATGAATCTGGAAATATGCCTTTGTTTAGGCATTCATTTATGCATTTACTTAGTGGTTCAGCTATTAAGTCAATGATGTTTTTTAAAGTTCCTGAGCCAACACCATCCATTCCCGTACTAGTATTAGTTTTAAGACGTTGAATAATTTTGCGTATTTCAACAGTAGATGTTGGCCCAAAGACAGACAAACCATCACTGATTGTTTGGCATTGTATAGTATTTGCTTTATGAAATTGTATAGGTATTATATTAGCTAACAGTGAACCGATATTAGAAAAGAAGTTATTGAAATGCTCGCATATTTTTAGTTCGTCAGTAATTAGCTCTGAGTTTATTTTTAGTTTAGGTGGTATGCGGTTTTCTTTGATTTTATTACTAGATAGTTCATTAATTAGTTGCCACATTTTAAGCGGTTTACCTTTGCATTCTTTGAAAGCTTTTTTATAGTAGCTACTCTTTGTTTTTTGTATGAGTTCCGTTGTTTTTTTCCTTTCTTCTACAAAAAGTTTCTTGGCTTCAGCATTGTTTGGTTCTTTTGTAATTTTTGCCCATTTGGCATTCCTTTCTTCAATAGCATTAATAACATCTCTATTAATCCAGTTTTTTGTAGGTAGGTTAAGCGTCTTTATTTTTGTAGTTTTGTTTATGTGTATAGAATTGATTAGTACTTCTTCGAAAAGGTAATAGTTGTCTCCAATATCCTTAATATTTGCAGATTCCAGAGATTCACATAGCTTGTTGTGATTCACTTTTTCGTATTTAACTTCCTGCACTGCCACTGGAGGAATTCGTCGCACTTCAAAATAGATCTGTTTATGGTCGGACATTGCACTTTCCAAGATAGCCAGATGAAATGGATGGCCTTGGATATTCGATATTACATGATCTAGGATAGTTTTTGTTTTCGACGTTTCTCGTGTGCAGAAAGTTTTTTCTATTTTGTTCAGAATACTACATCCATTCATACGAAGCATGGATTTGTACTTTTTCGTATCATCATCTTTTTCTAGTAAATTGAAGTTAAAATCCCCGAACACAATGGCTCTTTTTCGACGAGATAGTTGTGGAGAGAAAGTTTCTAGGAAATCATTTGTGTTTGTCCGTTCCGGTTTATATACAATTCCAATATCCAGGCAAAACTTTTCCACGTGAATCCAAAGGTAATGATTGTCATTTTTGCATTCTTGCTCAAGTAAACTATGTCGAAGATCATTGTTTATATACAACGAAACACCTCCTCCTCTAGTTTTCTTGCGATAGTTGGCATAGTGGGTGTAATTCGGCAGACTCAAGGAGCGAACCATAGATTCTGATTTTATCCAGGTTTCTGAGACAGCCACTATATGAATTTTGTTTAGGGCTTTTAGGATACATTTGAGTTCATCAAGTCTACCCTTTGCTGCCAAGCTCCGGGCATTAAGGTAAAGAAACTTTAGAGCCTTCTTGTCTGATTCAAGACTGTCATAGTTGGTGACTATTTGGTATGTTATAGGCGTATCTACACGTAATTTGTGGCTATTAGTTAAGTCCAAAGTTCTTAGTTTTTTGACGGCTGTAGTTCTATTACTTTTGGTATTCCTTTTATATATTTAATGGTAATATTCTCTTCCCCTGTGCTTTTTCGATGTTCAAGTTCTTCCTTAACCTGACTTAAATACTTCTGTTGCTGGATAGTGCGATCAGAGAATAACCCAACAGTACCAGTTGGAGTTATTTTTGAACGATTTCGAAGCAAGGTTTTAACAGTTTCATGGCAGCTAAAAGTCGCTTTGATAGGTCTGGCATGTCCTGGTTTATACTTTCCTAGGCGTATGCAGTTGATGGGCTTTGAATTTTCTGTATCAGGCATTGCAATAGCTTTTGAAACCTCTATTAGATCATAATTTGTACGTTCTGTTGCATTTGTTGATTTCAACTCAGGTATTCCTGTTATGATAAGGTTTTTCTCTCGTAAAAAAAAAAAAAACATAAAAGTAATTTTGAATCGGGTAGAGTGGGGACGAAGCCTAATCTGTCCAGTTGCGGAAGTCAATTGAGCATCATCTTTTATATGGTTTTATGGTAGACTTACCTTACGAGTACTTACCCTATGGGACGAGTTTACAGTGACCAATTTTGGACATATTTAAACACTATCTGCGCCCCGCGGTTTCACTCGAGTCAGCTCCGAATTACCGGCATCTTATATCCTTCTCCAGCAGGCACAAGAAATACATGGGTTTCTTATTTTTGTGATCACGCTCACAAAGGTCAAGATTACTTTTCTTTTTTTTTTTTTCTTTTATTATGGCGTCGCACGTGTGCATTTAGCCAGTGTCAAGTTATATTTTGCATCAAATTATGACCCGATTTTTCATAAATCGGGCCTAAAGTGTTTCAATACAGTCAAAGTCGTCATAGTCCGTCAAGTCAGGGGTTATAGTAAAGCGGTGGCAAGTTTACCATAACCTTAATAGGAGATTTGGAGGCAACGTGAAAACTGCATGTTTGACACTGATTTTTACTTTCACTACACTTGTGCACTTTCACAGAACTAAATTGAATAACATTCCACCAGAATTATACAATTCAACTCGGGTTACATCTAAGTTTCATGAAAATAAAACTGCAGCACGACATGTTGTTAACTCGTTCCCGCCAAAACTCCTCAAGATTACTAATATTTTTGAAGGTATATTTGTAATGGAGCAATCATGTCACATGTGCCACAGAGCCGCCATCTTTTACTAAAGATGGTGGCTCTGTTGTACCTCTTTCCCGCCAAAAAACCATACAATCAAACAGCCATTAACACTAACTCAATTTGAATAATCTTCCCAACTCTAAATCACTTGACAATTTCCACAAAAAACTGTCTCAAGATGTCTACAAGCTTAAGCAGCCTTACAAATATCTTAATTGCCCGTGGCTAAAAATGGAACTAACGCCCTACCATATAGCATAAGGTTCAAATTAGGTTGGATTATTGAATCCGTGAAGACACTAGCGCCCTCCATTAAACTCAAAAACGTCCTTGGCAGGTTCTAATCTCCATAATTATTATAATGTTCACAAAAAAGGCCCACTCCTTTGAGGTTTGTTAATTCAATAGACGAATTGTTTATTAATAACAGCGCCATCTGTTACCGAGAAGCGGGAACTCAGTTTAAATCATAAATTAAATAGAATTTATAAATCAAGGGCTACGGCATTGTCGAATATTTTCGGAAATCAGTCAGTGAACTATCGATTTGAAGGATGAGTAAAAAGAAATGAGGACACGAAGGTTCGCCCTGTGTTACGTGGTAAAGGGCTTAGAGTATCCCGGTTAGCGGCGTAAATAGAAATGCTCACTGTATTCGTCTTCACGACGAACAGAATACGATGGACGTACTGGAATATAGTTTCCCAGTCAATTTGCTTTCAGTTTTGCGTTGATGGTGTGATTCAGTCTCGTGTCAGATTACTCTGCAGTTCCGATGTAACACACGAACAATATTTTCAAAAATTACAAGACGTAATACATAGGTTATTTTGATTAATTTAACATAAATTGTGAGATTAATTTGATGAAACGACATTTTTACATTAAAATAATAGTCTTCATTGTAATGAAATGTATGCAGAACGATTAATCTACATATTTTAGTAATGGTAACCCAAAATTAAAATAGTTTTAATTGCGTAAAGTCGCATTGTTATTTTCTTATAAAAATCAGATCTCTTTCAAACGTTAAAAGAAGCTCATGCCCCCTTATTTCAAAACGAGGTTTAAGGATAGTCAAAGATATAATAAATCTGTGTCTAAATCTAAGGTTTAAACACAGATTTATTTGTGAACTATAGTCTAAACACTATCCCTATAGTTCACAAGTAAATCTGCATCTAAATCTAAGGTTTAAATCCACATCTCGGACTATCCTTAAACCTCGTTTTGGAATAGGGGGGATGGGGGTTTATTTTTCCTGTGGTCAATGAGTGACTTGGTGACGTATTCGATTAGGATTACCTCGACTGTTATGGAATGAGTGTTTCAATATATGCAGCCCGGCGTCGTGGCACCACTAGCACGCGGTGGTACCACCAGGTGGTACAGAGGCCTTTCTGTAAGATATTAGCAAGAGAAGTCACGCGATGCGACAAGAGAGATATCACCGCCGGACCCGTTGTATTGATCCATACATAAATGGCGAACACCGGCACGAATTCAGTTTCTTGTAAATATATCGAAATGTTTTTACCCGATGAAGTTAAAAGGGTGGGATATGTTTTTGACCCGTATATATGTCCGTATGACGACCCAGTTGGCACAATGGTCACCATGCCAGGCTGCCAAACACAGAGTTGTGGGTTCGATTCCCGCCTCAGACATGTATTTATACTTAGATATTTGTCTGTGGTCTGGTTGTTACTATGTATTATAAGTATATATTTACAAAAGAAAAGTAAGTAGTATATGAGTTGTCTATCACCCATAACACAAGTGTAGTTACTTAGCTTGGGGCTAGATGGCGATGTGTGGAATGTCCTACAATATTTATTTATTTATGTAAATATTAGAACTTCCAATCCGACCAACTAGTTGTACCGTTTGTGGTTGATCAGATATAAGCAAATCCGCAAAACGATAGAAACGGAAATAAAAGGAAAAAAGTAACAAAAGACGAACTAAAAAGAGCACAATTTTCTTGACTTTTATTTTCTGCTTTGTGTATAAATAATAAGCAGTCGCAGTCAAAAAAAGAAACTTTAAATTGACTCATAAATTAGACCTAAAAAAGTTGAGGTTGAAGTTGAAGTACAAATTATTATATTCGTGTTGCTTTATTTGTGGGGGTAGATGGCGCTGTGTAAAGTATCCAACAATATTTATTTTATATCTACTACAAATCCAAGGTTTTTTAAAAACCTTAATATAAATGACAAAATAATAAGAAAATAAACAAATGAATTGTTTTTCAGATCGACAATGAAGCAAATATTTGTCTAATGACCCATTTTTAAGTAGTTTTCACTATTTTTACGAATGATTTAGTTTTTAATTATGGTGCCAGGTGGTCCCTGTTACCCGTAGATACCTTATACAGTCCAAAAGTCTGTGAACAAAAGTTGTTTGTTTAGATGCACAGAAGTAGCCCTCAACGGCTTGCTAGTATAATCTATACTTCTATACTAAATAAATAAAATATTATAAAGCTGAAGATTTTGTTTGTTTGTTTGAACGAACTACTGGTTCGAATTGAAAAATTCGTTTTGTGTTGGATAGGCCATTTATCGAGGAAGGCTATAGGCTACTTTTTATCCTGATATTCCCACGGGATCGGGAGTTACGCGGGTGAAACTGCGGAGCGCTGGTAGTTACCAATAACCGTGTATAGAGGCACTGTAGGTAATGCACTTATCAGATGTGCATCACCAAAATAAGCTGTTAAATTTATAGCATAGATAATGTAGAGTAAACCTCTGGCTGGCTACTTCCGGTCCCGAGCTGTATCGTACACGTAATGTACCGGGTATTTCCGGGACAGATCGATCCGACCCGGAACTTAAATAGGCATCGCGACTGCAACCGGAATAGTTTATTTCTAAATATTTAAACAACGAGCGACGCTTCGCCCCGTTACTCCCGATCCCGCGGGACTATCGGGATAAAAGTACCCTATGTTACTCTTAATGAATCAATGTATACTCATACTAAGTTTCACCTAAATCGGTCTAGTAGTTTCGGAGCTTATTCATTAGAAACAAAAAAAAATCTTTCTCTTTATTATTATCTTAGCTGAAGAGTTTGTTTGAACGCGTTAATCTCAGGAACTACTGGTTCGAATTGAAAAATTCTTTTTGTTTTGAATAGTTCATTTATCGAGGAAGGCTATAGGCTACTTTTTATTTTGATATTCCCACGGGCTCGGGACGTACGCGGGTGAAACCGCGAAGCGCAGCAATTACTATATAATTAGCGTAGAAAACTAATCAAGAAATATTTAAAACTACGCGAGCTACGAGTGTGAAACTTCGCATGGAGGTTCCTTTGAATAAGACTCCACTGTCCGTCTGTCTGTCATCAGGCTGTATCTCATGAACCGTGATAGCTAGACAGTTGACATTTTTACATTGTTGCCGCTATAACATCAAAAACTAAAAAACAGAAAAAAAATATGAATTGAGACTCCCATACAACATGGTACGGACGGAACCCTCAGTGCATGAGTCGGACTCGCACTTGGCCGCTCCTCCATAGTAACCAGTGTTGGTTCAATCGTCAAGATATTGATTGCGGACCGCTTACTTGCGACCTGCGGCGAACCCTCTCTTTACTTTAATACTGCATTGCGATTGCATTTACTTTTAATTTATAGGTTTTATGTTAACTAAATCCTGCTTCCTACTAATATTATAAATGTGAAAGTTTGTCTCTGTGTGTGTGTGTGTGTTTGTTACTCCTTCAAGCAAAAACTACTGGACCGATTGCGATTAAACTCTAGGTATCTAGATAGCTGGGAACCTGGAATAACACATAGGCTACTTTTATCCCGAAATTCCCACGGGATCGGGGCTTACGCGGGCGAAACCGCGGGGCGCAGCTAGTAAATAATAAATATTGTAGGACATTTCACACATCGCCATCTAGCCTC
Organism: Idaea straminata; assembly: GCA_951213275.1. Classification (NCBI taxonomy): domain Eukaryota; kingdom Metazoa; phylum Arthropoda; class Insecta; order Lepidoptera; family Geometridae; genus Idaea; species Idaea straminata. Next base: position 113,946 of record OX577875.1, on the reverse strand, counting down.
AAGCTAAGTAACTACACTTGTGTTATGGGTGCTAGACAACTCATATACTACTTATATTAAACTTTTCTGTTGTAAATATATACTTATAATACATAGAAACAACCAGACCACGGACAAATATCTAAGCATAAATACATGTCTGAGGCGGGAATCGAACCCGCAACCCTGTGTTTGGCAGTCCGGCATGGTGACCATTGTGGCAACTGGGTCGTCAAACTAGCTGCGCCTTGCGGTTTCACCCGTGTTAGTATCTCTTTAAAAGTATTATTGATTTCCTACAAATACCAGAATACATGATAGTTACTATCAACTACAAACTTTAACAGCAATTTTTAACCCTTAAGGGATCGAATTTCCATTTTCTTTTAAGTTTTCAAAAAGTAATTATAATATTTGGATTTCTAACCGGATCATTTTTACGAAAAACAAAAGAATTGAAGCGGTTTTTGAATTAATTGTAAATTATTATTGTTTATTTTTTAAATGTAATTAGGATTTTATTCGTTGTAATTATTATGTCCTAGACTCGCTTACAAAATATGTAATACTGAATTTTTATTTTCAACAAAGTCTTTTCCCAAAAAAATACCGAATTAGCGTAACGGATGTTCGAAAATAAAATAAGGAGTATTACCTACCCTTCCCGCCCTAAACGGACGGTTCCCGCCAAAAAACGTCACTCAAAAACCAAAATGGCCGCCGTAATTCATCAGAATTTAATGGCGCGTTCCGTCAGACGCAGTTGTTTAGGGACAAGACTAAAATAAAACTGATAAATAACGTTTGCTGATAATAACGTAATTTATAAGGTTTTTGGTAGTCTTCTCTGTCTAATTAGACCACGGGGTTTTTCACAGTCCCGTGATATAACGAAAGAAAAGTATATAAGTAGTATATGAGTTGTCTAGCACCCATAACACAAGTGTAGTTACTTAGCTTGGGGCTAGATGGCGATGTGTGGAATGTCCTGTAATATTTATATATTTATTATTGAGACTCAATAGCGATGGTAATGAAACTTTAGCAGAATCTATACTAATGTTATAAATCTGAAGAGTTTGTTTGTTTGAACGCGCTAATTTCAAGAACTACAGGTTCGAATTGAATAATTATTTTTGTGTTGGATATTCCATTTGTCGAGAAAGGCTATAGGCTACATTTCATTTAGATATTCCCACGGGATCGGGAGTTACGCGGGTGAAACCACGGAGCACAATTAGTACCAAATAAAGTGACAATCTCGATATAATATCAATAGATTCTCGATATATTGACAATGTTAGATCCATTCAAGCAAAATATCAGTCTTACGCCCGTATTCACAAAAAGTACTTAAGTTGCTCTTGGATAAGTGAACGCACTGCGTAAAATGCAGCCCTATGATTGGTCAATTTTGTGCTACTCTCTTCACTGTAGCGAACCAGCGTCTTATTTGCGACTCTATGCGTTCGCGCGCACTATGCAATCTCATAGGGTTGATTATGAATATGGGTGTTAGGCCCCAGGGGCATTATTCTGTTATTTTTCGTTAAAAAATTTACCATTGTCATTATATCGAGACTCTGTTGATATTATATCGAGATTGTTACTTTATTCGGTATTCTGCTAAAGATTTAATAACATCGCAATAGAATCGCTATGGAGTCTCAATGGAATGGTAATAGATACGTCGCTGGTGTTGCCTAGCGACATGGTATATGTTGCTAAGCGATATACCGTTTTGACAACTATCGAGATTCCATTGAGCCACGATTCTAGAGCAGAATACCAAAGTGAGTCAGTGGTGCATCAGTGGTGTTTCGATAGATTAGTTAACATCCAGAAGAATACCAATTTGACATATAACGTCATATTTTTGTCATTAAATATCTAATGTATAAATTGTGCAGTAAGGCGTACTATGATACTTCGTCTTACCTTAATGATAACAACCCATGGACGTGACTTTAGTTGCTCCATTTCAAATAATATTTTCAAATATTTGTAATATTGACCTTTGTGAGCGTGATCACATGAAAAAACCCCATGAGTTTCTTGTGCCTTCTTCTCATTGATGGGAGAGCGTTCCGAAGGCACACATCCTAACTTAGTTTTTAAGACGCTTCCATGTGGTCTATGTACGGTCGGCTACATAATTGCAGCCCCCGATACAGTTCTAAAATTGCTGTTATTGGCATGTCATTATTTATTCTATTAATTTTTGTTTGATAAATTGATGAGTTAGAAGACTTTAAATTTTAACTAAAGGGTGTCTAGAATCTTGCTTGTTGAAAACATTCTTATAACAGCCGTTTTGGAGTTCTACCGAGGGTCTGCAATTATGCAGCCTACCGTACAATTGTATTAAGCATTCAAAGGAATTTTTTTTTTACTTTGACTATAACGATTCCATCGCCCTCCATTTAAACACAATAGTATTAGCAGAGCTAGGTAACTAGGCCCCTGGTAGGTAGAGTAGGGTACTAGGCACACAGACCTCGAAAGGAGGTATCAGATTGTGTATTGTGGTACAACAAGGTGGACCGCAACGCGACGTGTCAGGTGTCACCGACTCTTTGTTTCTCTTCTTCTTATTGTTATGTTTTGTTCTCGTATCTACCTACCAGTGTAGGTAGGTACAATGGACGTTCTAAAGTCCACCACCACCGTAACGTTTACAATCCCGTGCTGCAATATTAGAACTATTAGACAATTTAGAATATTTATTTAGTTATAAAGTTAGTGTCAGTGTTTCCTGCCTACTATAACCAAATTACAGCATCGTCCTACTCTCTCTCTGCTGAATATCAGCGTTGCATTTATGCAACACATAGCTGAGCGGGACACTGTTTAGCGGCGACACTGTTACTGTGTTATAAATAACATAGCTTATAATATTTAATTAAGTCTGTTATTTTTAGTCATATCAAAAATAAGTTGTGTCTCAGTTTTAGTTCTGTTGTTGGCCAAATAAAGATATTTCTATCTGTCTAACATTATAACAACGTAACCTGTGGATCGAACCCACGTCGGTTGGTGTAGCGGGTGCCGGCTTATACCCCTCAAACTACTAAACACGTAGCTAACATGTTGACAATAATAATCACACTGAGTACTTTTAATTTAAATATTTATGTTTGTGTGTAACGTTTATTAGAAGAGGGTCGTAAGTCGAATGCTTGTTTATAGTATTATGGTAGTAAACTGATAGTGGACTTATGACGCATACTGTACATGTCTATCTGTGACATTGATGTTTATATCTATATGTATATATACCGCTTGTTCCCAGTCGTACCTACTGGGAGGGAATGGAAACAATAATACCAGCCGTAACCAGTAGGAACAAATATTATTGTGTTTGAATCAGAAAAAACTTTGGCTGTGGTTCCTTGTGTTATATTTTAGGAAAGTAATAATTTGCCACTATTTCTAATATTTTGCGAATTTAAAATGTTGCTAATCTATCTTATATCATTATTCATATGAAATTCTTTGTCCTGAATGACTGACTGACTGACGCAAAGCACAGCCTAAACCGCTGATCGTAGACACCTGAAACTTAGAGGGTGTGTTCTTTGTATGACGTAGGCATCCATAAGGATTTTAAAAAATTCAAACCCTATGCGGACAAAGTCGCGGGCGAAAGCTAGCCTATGTATATTACCGCTGGGAAGAAAAGGGAACAAAAATGAACCCCCATGCGAAGTTTCAGACTCGTAGCTCTTGTAGGTTTAAAGATTAGAAATTTGAATAAGATTTTTTTTAGTTTTTACGTTTGTAACAAATAGGCTCCGAAACTACTTAACCGATTTAAATGAAACTTGATATGAAGATACATTGATTTATTGACAGTAACATATACTACTTTCTATCTCGATATTCCCACGGGATCGGGAGTTACGCTTCCCTGAACGATGCATGATATTAACAAACGTCACGAGACGGTGACGTCACACGTCATCGCGTGCAACGGTGTGACGTCACGTGCGTGTGACGTCGGCAATTAACGTCACCAATTTGTTACTTAGCTTGGGCATAAACATTACTTATGTGGTCTTAAATCAAAGTCTGTCCACGGCAAGTGCTAAGGGGGGGGAGTCATACTTTGTATGGAAATGTCACAGAATACGAACATAATTTATCTCTGTGGCACAGTGAGCGAAACACCGGCCTATGGTACAGAAGGTTGGAGGTTCGATGCCTTCGTTCGGGTCCGGATATTTAATGAAGAAGCTTGACATAGTGCCGATGCACTTAAGAACGAAACATATCGATAGAGGGCATTACGACCAATAAATAATGCCTTCACACTAAACCTTTAAAGCGTCTCGGAAACGGGATATGTGATTAAACATAGAACACATCACGTTTCTTAGAATATTCCGAGACGCTTTAGAACGTCTAGCGATAAGACCGCCCATCGTGCTCTAAGCCATGGCCATATTTGTTAAGTTTATAAAACTCATCTGGCACCTTCATTTAAAACTAAATATTTCATAAAAATATGAAAAATTACTTAAGTCATTAGATAAATATTTGCTTTGTTGACAATCTGAAAAACAATTCATTTGTTTATTTTCATGTGATGAAAATAAAAATATTGCAGTTATACAGTTTGACTTGGCTGAGGTTCGATTGATAGACCTCCAGCGATCGGTCCACGATGCGACCAATAAACGGTTATTTACGTTAGAATTAAGTTTATATAATCCAATAATTTATCTAATCTACAGGTTCGGTGTGGAGGCATTATTTGTTCGCCGTAATGCCCTCTATCGATAGGTATCGGTCTCATCGTGGCATTTTAAGTTCTATTGTGTCCACAGACTTACTTAACACTGGCTTTATGCACAGATCGCGGTAAGCCAACACTTTCAAACCCCTTAACTCCGTCCAATATTTGCATGATGTCTCGAAATACACCTTACTCGACACATTTCGATGATCCTCGACCATCCCAGATAGATCACGGAGTTATCTCGCGTCGATCGTCGCGGCTGCCTCTCGACGACTCTTCACACTGAAGGGGTGCTCTCAGGGGTTCACAAGTAGGGGGGAAGTATTTAAATATTCACATTTTAATAATAGCTTAAGGGTTGAATTTTTCAACATCCTTTCTTAGCTGATGGCTCTATATATCAGCGGTTTAGCCGACTACTGTCAAATTCTTACAATGGCGGCAGATTCTTGAATGTCAGATTCTAATGTCACATTTTTGTGGAAATTTCAATAGAAATAATTTCCATCGGAGTGTGTATATTTCGCTAATATCAAAAGTTTGCATCAGTGGATTGGAGGAAACATTAACCATTGAGGAAACAGTCAACTACTTTTGTATGGAGAGAAAGCCGGTACCCTTTCACCTTAAAAAATTGTGCGCTAGAAAAAAATAATTAATTTTATTTATTTTTAGTCTTTTTAACCGACTTGAAAGAAAGGGGTACAGTCCCATTTGCCCCATTATTACGTCCCATTGGGATTTAAAATTTTGTTTTTTTGTCCTATTAGCCCCATTAATGACATTCGTAAAAAAAGCATCATTGGTGAGGAGGGTAAGGAAGAGTAGCAACAGCATCCTAAAAATGGCAGATGATCCGCACGGACGTGTGTTTCTATTATGATCGAGCGATGGCCGCCACTCGCGCGGTGCTCGCTAGATTGATTTTTCTTTCACGGTAGGTACGTGAAATTTTAATACGATTTTATCTAGTTTTTTAAATATTTTTATTTTTGCCTATTAACATAGTTTTCGTAAGTTTTTGTACTATCAACATATGGACTGTAATTGTCTGAAATAAATGATTTTGATTCATTGATTAAAAATTGTTGAGGAACTAGTTAATAATATCATTGGTTTTCAAAAGATTAAATTAAAATGTGTCCACGTCTAAAATTTTCACATACATAAAAATAAACGAATTAAGTAACTGCTCCTTTTTTGTTGTCGGTAAAAAGATATAGATCGTAGCGATGAATATGGAGGTAGTTGTAAATTATAAGGTTTCAACAATAGGGCTTCGTAATAATAACCTTCGCGAGTGTCGCGGTACTTGGAGGGTTTCCTTTACTATGTAGGATATTCTACTGGCTTAGTTTTACTGTAAACTTGTTGTGTAGCGCTCTCTAGGTGGCGGGCTTCGTTGTCTCTGGTCTAGATCATTATGTTTTTAGGGTATCCAAAGGATAAAGAAGAGACCCTAGACTTTACTGTCCGTCTGTCTGTCACCAGGTTGTATCTCATAAACCGTGATAGCTAAACAGTTGAAATTTTCACAGATTATGTATTTTAGTTACCGCTATGACAACAAATACAAAAAACAGAAGAAATATTAACAAATATAATGTAAAACTTAATCAGTAGGCTCAATTTTAGTAAACTGGCTTGCTTTCTATGAGAGAGAGAGAGAGAGAGAGACAGAGAGACAGAGAAGCACGCGCACGCCGCACCGCTTACAACTATAGAAAAAAGTGTTACAACTTTTGGTCTCCATTTATTCCGTCTAGCCGCCTTTCGCAACGCGCGATAAGGAACTTCGTTCCAAAATATCCTATACAACATGGTACGGAATACAACATTTACGTGCGCGAGCTCGACTCGCACTTGGCCACTTTTTTGTTTTCAGGAAAGGCAAAAACTGCTGAGAAAGCCCATACAGCCATATTTTGTTGATTTTACTGCCGCTTCGCGCTTGTACTCGTCTTCAAGTTTAAGAGTTTATTCCACTTTAACCACTTTATAGAAAACACTTTAGTGTCCTTTGAGCACCTGAGAAAATAAACACCCAAATCCTTAAAGGGCATTAAAATAAATTTATGATTTTCGGTAATGAAGTTCCGATCCCGTGGGAATATCGGCTAGTATTGCCTATAGCCACCCTTTCCCAAGCAAGAATTCGAAAGATTTGAAATTATTTTTATAACAGACGTTCACAAGGCAATAGGCGAAAAATAGCTGTACAATAGTTTAATTAGTAACACCACTGTAATTACCAATGTTTATGAACGAATAAATAAATATGAATATATTCCTCATACTATGTAACTTTACCGACATCCGAGCGACCGGTCGCGCGACCACTGCGATGCTATCGATCTTCATCGCTGTAAAGTTTAAGGGACGTACCTGAAACAATAATATTTATTTTTAATAGAGAAAAAAATAATAGAAAGTCAATAAGGTAGCTGCGGGTAATAAGGGAAACTGAAATGTTTCTTACTCAATATTAGTGAGAAAATAATAAGAAACAAATGAATTATTTTTCAAATTGACAATAATGCAAATATTCCTAATTAAAACATCATTTCGCCTCACGGTTTTACCCGTGTAATGTGTTAATCCAGGTCTCCAGGTACCTAGCTACCGAGTTTCATCGCAATCGGTTTAGTAGTTTTTGCGTGAAGTAGTAACAACCATACACACACACAAACTTTCACATTTATAATATTAGTAGGACAGGATAAAGTTTTATTTAAGGCGGCAGGCTATTAAACAAGCAAGCCGTGTTAGTTCCCTCTTCACGGTCAAACGATTAGAACAATTATGTAAAAATCGGCATAGTGAGATAGATAGATAGATAAACTCTTTATTGTACCACATTAAACCTTAATTCTAACAAAAACAATATTAAACCTAACAATATGGCACAATGGGCGGCCTTATCGCTAAAAGCGATCTCTTCCAGGCAACCTTTAGATGGACAAGTATTAAAGAAGAGGATGGGTGGGGTGATAGTGGTAGTTTAGGGGAGGAAGAAAGACATACGATACTTTTGATTCCGAATTTCCCGCGGGATCGGGACTTACGAAGGTACCACCCGGGGCACAGCCAGTTAAATATATAAGCTAATTGCAATACAATCGATGCGACCATCTGCTGGTCAAGTGATAGATTGATGCGACGCGACGCCATCTTGTTTAAATCGAGTTTTAAACACATTTGATTGATTGAATATTCCTGCGCGTCCTATTCCGATTATAGATCGGGAATGTATAAAGAACACCAGCGCCGCGCCGCCCCGTGGGATTCCGCCTTCGTAAGTCTCGATCCCGTGAGAATAAAAGTCCCAAATTAATGTATTCTCATACCAAGTTATATCAAAATCGGTCCAGCAGTTTTGGAGCTTATTCGTCTACACTAATAGGTATAATAAAGAGGTCCTTTTTATTCCAATTCAATGTTACAAATATATATAGATTATTAAAATTACAAAACTAAAATTAATTACAATAAATGAACACAAAAAACAAAATAAAATACATAAACAAATTAAGAGGTTAGTTTTTTTGGTTGTTTGTAACGAATATGCTCCGAGACTACTGGACCAATGTTGATGAAACTTGGTATGAGGATAGATTGATTCATTGACAGTGATAGGCTACTTTTTATCCCGATATTCTAATCAGGAGTTACGCAAGTGAAATCGCGCAGCGCTGCTAGTCACTACATAGTATAAAACAAAAATCACTTCCCGCTGTCTGTCCCTATGTATGCTTAGATCTTTAAAACTACGCAACGGATTTTGATGCGGTTTTCTTTAATAGATAGAGTGATTCAAGAGGAAGGTTTTAGTATATAAAACAAAACTACCATGCGTACAAAGTCGCAGGCAACAGCTAGTTACTAATAAAGAACCTAGGTGCTTATTTTGTCAGGTGCTCAAAGAACACTAAAATGTCGCCTGTAAGCACCTGGGGGATACCATCCAGGTGTTTAAAGTGGAACAGACCCCCTCTATTACATTGCCACTTAAACATCTAAGACGGAGCCAGCACACGACACCCCGAGTACATTCCACAGGTAGCAGGTAGGTAGTATAATATAATAAAGCCTCACATCTCGGCTGTATCCCCTCGTCGCCCGTTCGCCGTTGCCGTATATCAGAGGATACACAATGACGACAAAATGGCTGCCGATTTATGGCGCGAAACCTATTTATTGAGACGCCGTAATTGAATTCGGTTACTGAATATATTTCGAGGGTAGATTGTTTGTTCTTTTGTGGTTTACACTTTCACAAATATCTGCAAGGACGTGGCAGATAAAGGAATGAATGTGCTGTGCTGACGTATTGCAATGTCGTATTCCCGTCGACCCCAGTATCATGGACCCATTGATGGGGTGAATGGGATTTCATTTGGGACGCAGTAAGTTTAAATACGTTTAATTTAACGTCAAGTTGACACAATTCTGTCAGATGTAGCTAATCCAGCCTTCTAACTAAGAGATTAGATTAGCTTTCATGTTATGATGCATTGATGACATTACATTTGGTCTTGGCAAGTATTCTATATAATCGATTTTATAGAAGTTTAAGAATGAAATTCAAAGAAACAAAAAATATTTTTACTTAGAACTGTCTTAAAAAATCTAAGTATTATGTTATTTTGAAACTTGCAACGATAAACATACATCTCTAACTATTATGAATCTCTAACTAATCAATATGAAAATCCAACAATTGAACCGAATTTGAACCTTATGAAATGTATACACATAAGTTTAGGTAACAGAGATCCTGTCTGTATGTCTCGTCTCGTTCGGTCTACTGACATGGAATGACCACAGATAACACAACAAACACGACGATTCATTCGTTCATAGTGATGAAGGTGTACGACTTGTCATACACCTAAAGGTCTAAGTCCACTCGTATATGGGAAATTAAGTCTTGATTTATTTGTAACTAGCTGCGCCCCGCGGTTTCACATGCGTAAGTCCCGATCCCAATGTCAATGAATCAATGTATCCTCGTACCAAGTTTCATCGAAATCGGTCCAATAGTTTCGGAGCCTATTCAATGCAAACAATCAAATTTAGGCAGCGCACGCAACGGAAGCCTACAAATATGAATAATTTTCCCCGTTTTTGCAATATTTTTCACTGATGCTTTGCTCCTATTGGTCGCAGTGATGTTATATTAGGCTTAACGCCTTCCTCGACAAATGGACTATCCAACATAAAAATATTTTTTCAATTCGATCTAGCAGTTCCTGAGATCAGCGCGTTCAAACAAACAACGGAAGTCCTCAAAGATGAATAATTTTCCCCGTTTTTTCCACATTTCCCACTGATTCTTTGCCCCTATTTGTCGCAGCGTGATGTTATATAGCCTAAAGCCTTCCTCGATAAATGGACTAACTCTTCAGCTTTAATATTAGGATGGATACGAAATTGCAAGACATTCCACACATCGCCATCTAGCCCCAAGCTAAGTAACTACACTTGTGTTATGGGTGCTAGACAACACAATATATACTACTTATATACGTTTCTCTTGTAAATATATACAAATAATACATAGAAACAACCAGACCACAACCCTGTGTTTGGCAGTCCGTAAATATTCGTATTAGATCTTTTAAACTTTACTTGTAAATAACAAATAGATTATTTTTATTTTTCGAGGCTACTTTTAAGCCCGATCCCGGACTTAAGACACGGGTGAAACTGCAGGACGCACCTAGTGTAATTAATAATTATGAAAAGCGATCCATAATTCACAGTAAAATAATAGAATTCCAAATACCCACATTATCTGTCCGCCATTTTGTTCCCGCCCTTTTGTCTATGGCCTCTTCAGTTTATGATAAATGGCGGGAATGGAATCTCTGCGCGTGACAATAGAATTATTTGAATTATGGACATATTCGGGGGACTTTACTAGTTCAGTGTTTACATCTGTGGCGAAGGCAGAGGGTCGCAGGTTCGATTCCCGGGTTGGGACATTGGACTGACTGACTTACTATTATAGCTCAAACCAACTGATAAATCCGGCTAAGAATTTGATATGGCAGAAGAATTTTGGAAATTATTACGAAAGTCGCGGGGAAAGCTAATATTTGTATCTATGTAAAAAAAAAATATTTACATGAACATTTGGGATAGAGTACGTTCCATTTGACCCATTATTTTGACCCCATTGATGGGGAAAATGGGAAAGTATTCTATTACATTAATGATTTTTTTAAAGTATACTTATTAATATCGAAGTGACACAAAAGTTTGCAGGTTCGATTCCCGTCGTGGAGGAACAAGTAGGTATAGGTGTTTCTGTATGTTATGGTATACTATCCATTGTCTGGCGTCACCATAACACAAGCCTAGTTGTTTAGGCACTGTGTGGAATATTCTGCAATATTTATTATTATTATTGATGTTAACTAAAAGTCCAATGACGCAAATTGTCAAGTTTGCAAGATGTCAACAACTATGATTATTAGTTTTGCGAAATACTATTTGTGGGCGAAAAACTATTTTTTTTTTAATTCATCGAAAATCCGTAACGAAATGACGTTTACATGGACATCTCTAGTGTAGGTATCCAACATGTAGGCTTGACGCCAAGAAAGTATACAACATGAGAGCCCCATGTGTTGCGTTGACAATGTCCGTCTCTACAACAATGTATACTGCAGTACGACCACAACGTAACGGAGGTGATTACTCAATACCAGGTGCCCACAACGACGCCTTTGCACTATATATCATACAGGATGCGTATTCTGGTTTACTCTCACCGTATGTCTCCACGGTGTGGACGTACTGGTATAGGGTTTTGAACTAACGAGGTTGGTCTCGTCAAAATGACGCTTGTAACAGAATTGAAATATCCAGCTTTGGAGTCTGGACATTTAGTATTGGAGCTTGGTATAGTGTTTTTTTTGCGCGGTGCATTTTGAGACCCATAGAGGGCATTACGGCGAACAGAAAAAGCCTCTACACTGAACCTTTAAAGCGTTTTGGAAATGGGATATTTTTAGCGTTTAACAAATATACCGTTTCCGAAACGTTTTACAGGTTCGGTGTGAAGGATTATTTGTTCGCCGTTATGCCTTTTATCGATAGGTATGGGTCTCAAATGGGACATTTTAAGTTACAATGCCTGTCATGTCTAAAGGCTTTTAAACAAAAATACGGCTTCACCTGCATAAGTCCTGATCCCGCGGGAATTTCGGGATCAAAAGTACTACATGTCCTTCTCTATCCCTTATTTCAACTACTACTATACCTTATGTTTATGTATTTTTGTTGTCGCTATATTATCAAATACTAAACACAGCAACAAAATTAAGTGGGCTCCCATAAACCATTGTAGGTACGGAATCCTTAGCCCGCGAGTCCGACTCGCACTTGGCCGATTTTTTTTTAGTTCTTCATAAAAATGACCCAGAGTTTACATTATATATTTTTGAAAAGATTTTAGAACATAACATAAATAGAATAGAATATAATTTATTCGAACAAACACACGACATAGTATAGAATAGACACAAATAAGAAACAGAGCCGTAACACTAATCCAACTCGGCTCAGACTGTGGTAGGTGTTGAACAAGCGTTTCAATATACGCGATCCGGCTACCGTCGCAATGAATGATAGCAATCGTTCCACTATGTATAAGGAACTAAGGGTAGCTCTACGATAGGATAGAGGTGACATATTTCTTTTAAACGCATTATTTTTAACGTTCGCCTTTTTTCGTCACACTCCATAATGTCCTTTTGTGAAAATGACAAATTACAGAAAAACCTCTCTCAAAATGTCTTGCTTTATCTGTAAACAATATATATAATATTCGTATAGAAGTATAGATTTTAGGGTGGTACGGTACCCTAAAATGACAGATAAAACACGACATTTTGAGAGAGGTTATTCTGTGATTTCTGTGATACAATCAAGATGACACAACGGGACTGTTTTAGAATAAATCCTATGTGTGTGTATGTGTGTATGTATGTTTGTTTCCTTCACGCTAAAACTACTGGACCGATTGCGATAAAACTCGGTATCTAGATAGCTGAAGACCTGGATAAAAAAAACTTTCATACATATTTTTTTTTTCTTTTCTTTCTCTGAAAAACGGAGATTATTTATTATCATTTTATTTCATTTATTTTCATTCGAAATTATTTGTTTGGTAAACCTACACCGCACATGTGCTTATTGTGATGTTATGAAAATATAGGTTAATGCTATAAAGTATAAACATATTACAAATATTACATTTATACTATGTAAGTTCATATTATGTATCTAAAGGGTGTAAAAAGACCCTTAACGAAAACGAAAACCACATTATTCTGCCCATCATTGGGATCATTTTTTTCTTCTAGACAATACCTGGGAAACCACAGGTTCTGGAGATATTGAAGGTCAAAGTGTCCATTTTTTTTCAACTTTTTTGCAAAATCGAATTCTAAGCGTTAACACAAAATTTTCTTCCAAACAAACATTACCAAAATTTTTAAATTTTCTTAACAAATTACGCATTTGAAGTTACAGAAATGCAATGCATGCCCAAGCGCTCACCGCGAGCTCGTTCCACGCACACACGCGCGCGGTATCAGCTGTGCCCGCTGTGCGCGTGACCTCGAGTCATTCGAGTTCAACGCATAAATGAATGCGAGCGGCCGTGTTACAACCCCGCGCACGGCGCCGTAGAGAGGGGATAGCTGTCTACTCTCCATCCGTCTTACGCTTTTTCGATCAGGTCACGTGTCCTGACGCGAGTTTAAGATTTTATACCCATTACAGAAAAAGTGCTCAACGCCGCTAAAGAAGTTTTCACTTCAAAAATAAACAAATAAATTGTTTTTCAGATTAACAATAAAGCAATTATTTATCTAATGACCTGTTTTAGTTTTCTTTATTTTACGAAATGATTCGTTTTTAATTAAAGTAAGAAACGGTAACATGCGGGGCGCAGCTATAGCCTTCAAGACTATTAAAGTATTCCATAATATGAAGTTCGTTTCGCGTCAATAAATAAACAATTTAATGAACTAGTGGCGTCGCGCGGCGTCTCTCCACTGCATTGTACGGAGGAGGAGGACGACGAGGAAATATGGCGGGAAGTTGGAAACTTAGATAATTAATTGTTCACTTCATAACCTAGGCTAGGCTTTACACGGACCTGTACACTCGGGGTACACAAGTGCAGGCACACCGTAGAGACTACATTTACTTTCATGTATTTAACTCGAGCAACATTATAACTTTGCTTTGATTTTCTAATATTATTATAAACTTATCTAACATATACAGGGTTATTGGTAACTATACTAGCAAGCCGTTGAGGGCTACTTCTGTTCACCTTAACAAACAACTTTTGTTTACAGACTTTTGGAAATTCTATCTGTTTCACACAGACAATCCATAAACAGTCTAAATTAAGTCAAATAACGGGGTATTCCCATAATCCACCGAGCGAAATCCCCCGAATGGGAAAGAATAAATATTTAACATCTTCCCCCAAATTCATAACCAGAGTTTAATTTTGATAAGTTTCTTAAAGTGTAATTAAATAAAAGCACTAAAACAATATGGCATAATGTGTTTGTTGTGTATGAAGTGTGGAGTGTCGGGTCGTAACTTGGAGTTTAATCTGTGGATGGAGCGAGCGAACGGCCGCCTCCTGCACGTTGCCGGCTGGCGAGCTGCCAGCCTGCCGCCAGGGCTGGCACCTAGTTATATATGCTAGCTAAGCCTACATTACACTGCATTCTTATTGCCCTCCTCTACATTCTAAGGTTGCCTGGAAGAGACCGCTAACAGCGGTAAGGCCACCTATTTTGACACTATGTTTGTGTTTATTATAATAATTTAAGTTTTATCTTTTGATGTATTTTTATTACTTGTGAGTATAAACGTTTTATTTATCACAGAGATCAATAAAACGTTATTAGGCTTTTAAACTATTCTTTTAAATAATAATGTAATTTATAAAGTTATTTTAGTGGGGTTGATTGATATTTTGTGGAGCTCGATATTCCGATGGTGTTAGAAGCATCATTTCAAGAGACTGGAGATTTTGATAGTTACAGGCGACCGTATTAGAGTACCTCGCAAAAATACCATAGTCCCGTTTAGTAACAGGCGACCGTAGAGTACCTCCCTAAAATACCATGGTCCCGTTTAGTAACAGGCGACCGTAGAGTACCTACCTCCCTAAAATACCATAGTCCCGTTTAGTAACAGGCGACCGTATTAGAGTACCTCACAAAAATACCATAGTCCCGTTTAGTACTTACAACGTTAGTTATGAAACTAACCTATAGAATAGAACAAACTCCTATAACAGTGTTATTAAAAATAATTGACGGTTAATTTATAAACATCACTTTTATTTCACTTCAAAAACAAATAAATAATTTGGTAGTTGGAAAAATATGTTTTAAAAGCGCGTTTATCAAAATAACGTTGGATTTCGAATTCTAACTCGGACATTTTTAAGAAAAACTACATCACCGATATTCAAAATGTCTTGCCTACAATAAGTCAGAATCAGAATATTTATTTGCTAAAACACTAATAGACTAAAATACTAGATAGGTATAAATATCAGATGTTAATAGCAAAAGTTGAGATCGATATGTGACAACCCTACAAAGTTTGAAGTAGGTACAATATGGAGGCAAGTTAGTTCGGAGTAGCGACTCTGTACTAGTTTATTGCTCTATTTAATGCAATAATATGTACTCCACTCGATGCAAACTTGACGCGTTCTGCATACTAAATACATTGCAAAATTAAATAATAAATAACTGTTAACTCCAGTTATCCGCCGAATTACCCCGATTAAAAAATTTAAAAATACCGCGACTATTCCTATTTTCCCCCACTTTAAACCCCCGAAGCAAAAAGAGTTATTAGTTTGTCGTGTCTCTCTCTCTGTATGTGACCGATTTTGATATTGTTTTTTTGTTTAAAAGGTGCATTAGTCGGGAGAGTTCTTCGCTACGTTTGATCAAAATCATTTCAGCCGTTTAAAAGTTATAATCCTTATCAGTCGGGATTTTTTAATTTGTCTGATATTTTTTATGTAGGACTAGCTTTTGCCGCGACTTCGTTCGCGTAGAATTAGTAGATTGGACCAAGGAATCACGTTAAACTTTTCAAACTCACACGATTTATATTCATAGTAATTATTAAACGGTGAGGTAAGAGATAAAAAAAGCGATTACCCGGGAAAATAATTATTAAGAAATCAATTTTTCACATACTTAGGAGTGAGATTTCGGAAAATCCTTTCTTATCGGATGCCTACGTCATACAAAGAACACACCCTCCAAGTTTCAGGTGTCTACGATCAGCGGTTTAGGCTGTGGGTTTTATTTTATATGTATAGACACCATTAATGGGACTACTCCGTACCTACCTACCTACACAACCATGGATCCATATCTCATCAATGGTTATCATCATCAGTCAATCGGTCGGAACCAGCTGCTACCACACACAGACACACTCCTAATTGATTATACCGGACCGGCTTCTGCCCGCGGCCTCCTCTACTCTGTCTCATTTCATATACAAACTGAGCAGATGAATCCAGTAGGAAAAAGTATTTTTTTATTAATCTTTGAGGATCCTCTGATCGAAAAGAATAATGGCAAAACTTGGAACAAAAATGCCATGTTCATATGGAGGTTAGGTTCTTGAAGTTTTTAAGACGATTTCAAGTGGTCTATGTACAACTGTATTAAGCATCCGAAGAAATAATTTATTTTTTATTTTTTTGATTTTCCTATTTGTGTAATGGCGTCAGGTGCTGATGGAGGTAATGTAAAACATGTGACTTTAAATGCTTATATTCTGTTATCTAGTTCACGAACTACTATCAATTTCATTGTAATCTAGAAAAACGGAGAATTTCCTCACTGCTCACTCACCATCGTGTGACAATAGGCTCAAACGGTGACCTATGTATATAAAAGAAGTATTAAATAAATAAAAAGCTGTTATAATTGTAAAGCTCTAATTTATCAAGTATCATGGCCGGCGCCGGCGCGGCGTAGAGACGCAACGCAAACGCAATTAAATCTAATGACGTCAGAATACATATAAATAAATACAAGAGAACCGACATTCGATTTCCTTCGGGACATACATACTACTATAATATTACTGATGGGAAACTTACTCTGTCTGTCTGTTACGTATTCACGTATAAACAGCTGAATCTATTTCTATATAGAGATAGATTTTAAGTGTAATTCATGGTATAAAGTTTTAGTGGGTCTAATAAGGCTTTAGAACGAAATATTGTAGAATCAATATTTTGGCATTGAAAACTTCCTTTTAAAATCTAGGGAAAATATTTTAAAAACTTTAAAAAAAGAAGAAAACATTTTGTACTTTCCCAATAAATTTTGTTCTCGCCAAATTCTTTTCTGTCCTTAAGTGATACATATTTTTTTTCTTTTCTGCGTAAATATGACCCAATTTTTTTTTAAAGCTCACAAAATATATTAGCACTATTATTCCACTACTAGACTTTGCAATTGTCAATATGTAGGATAGTTTTAAGGTCTAATCAATCATTGATTTATTACTCAGTGTAAAAATTATGTTTAATTCCTGCCTGTCCCCGAATTCTGTTCTGAAATGGGGACAAATAGGAATCGAAATTCCTAACAGGCGGGAACATTTATTTCCTGACCTATCCTTGAATTTAATTTGATCGAAATGAAAACAAAAGACGATCGAAACTGAATAAATAACATTTCGATTTCTATCTGGCAATAATTTTAACAAAATACGTTTATATTTTTTTTTCTTGGCACACAAGCAGGTAGAAACTACGCTAACAGAGTTTAGTAATAAGATTAATTGAATGAATCGTAAACATTAGATACATAAACGTAGCATTATGTCTAAATACCGATTGGAATTCTCTCGATTCTTGAAATACACTACAATTAACTATTTACTGTAATAAAGACGATTTAACGAATAAATATTATATTGATGGTCTCCGGTTTCGGCTGTGGCTAGGGTTGACACAGAGCGGTGTTGGCTTAGTGGTAGATACCTCGACTTTCATTCTGAAGGTCGTGGGTTCGAATCCCGGCCAGCCGTGCACCAATGTATTTTTCTTAAGAAAAATTTATGTGCGCTAATTGACATTGCTCTTACGGTGAAGGAAAACATCGTGATGATACCCGCGGCTTAGTTGGCTCCAGAAGTATTGACAAGTTCTCTCCTCTGGACATGGTTGACTAAGCTGAGAGGGTAGTAGGTGCTGGGCAAGCCTACTCCATCCTCACGCAAAAAGGACCCAATTAAAAAGGGTCCAATGGCGGAAAACAGCCCGCATACAAGTACAAGTAATTGTTGACACAAACTTTCATACACTGATAGTTTGCTTGGAACAGGGAAAGACCAATATTCTATGAAAAAGTCTTTATAATCTGTCAAAAGAGTAAGTAGGTCGCAACACTTGCAAAAACTAAATGTAACGTAATAAATATGGATTATGTGCGTAAGCTAGAATTATTTATTTCTGAAAGAGACGCGGTGTTATTAAAAGATGCAAATGAAATTAAAATATTTTCTAAATACTAATGTTGTTAATTCAACCTTTTATTTCTGTGATATATTTTTTTCCATAAAACTTTTTTGACTTGTTCTTCTTGTTGTAATGAGCAAGTTAAAGTTACTCTTTTTAAGGCTTACTGCCAGAGTCTGTACACGGGGAGTCTTTGGACTCGACATACTAAGCGCTCGCTGGAGACTTTACGTATACTGTACAATAATGTTTTCAGGATGATGTTGGGGTTGCCTCGGTACTGCAGTGCTTCAGGGATGTTTGCTCATTATGAGACAGATGGATTTCATGCCATGCTGCGCAAAAAAACAGCATCCCTGATACGCAGGTTGCGGGGCGGCGGCAACGTCATCCTGAAGACAGTGGCTGATAGGTATGACTCCCCACTATGGCAGTCTCTAATGAGAAGTGTAATAGCAGAGATCCCCTTGCTGCCAGCTAAAGAGGAGGCTCTTTAGCTGCTAGTCTGGCTGCCTGTGGACGGCGGTCTTATTTTTATAACCTGCCTAAATCTCTGAATTTTAGTATGTAAGCTACTAACATCTAGTCGTTTAAGTTCTATTTTTATTTTTATTTTTATTACTAACAATTTTTTGTATGGACCATATTAGTTGTCTGAAATAAATTATTATTATTTTTTTTTTTCGTATCCATATATTTCCAAAGATTTGTTTCCCGGTGGGGTTAGAACCGGTGCGCGAGTAGACGCGGATACAGCCCTAGCGGCGCGGCGATGGCGTAGTGGTCAATAAATCAACGACATACAGACGCTACAGACAGACAGACAGATATAGCTCACTGATACTACATCACTCCACGAGACGGATGCCAACTATAAATATTTACACTTATAACTATTTATTATACCTACTCTTTCGTAAACTAATCGATGAAGCTTTGCTTTACTTTATTTTGTTATTTATATTCTTTTGTAGGAACTTATTTATTACTCATTTATTAGAGCGGTGTTGGCTTAGTGGTAGATACCTCGACTTTCATTCTGAAGGTCGTGGGTTCGAATCCCGGCCGGCCTTGCACCGATGGATTTTTCTTAAGAAAAATTTATGTACGCTAATTGACATTGGTCTTACGCTACATTATTTTGCTAAACACGCATTTAGAACATCATTTTCCAACTAATACATTTTTATTAGTCTTTGAAATTATCTCAAATTTAAATAACAGTGTAATGAACAATAATTAACGGATAATTCATAACCAACACATTCTTTGAATAGGATAGTTTCTAAGCCTAAAAAGTTTTAATTTTTGGAAAATTATGTTCTAAAAAATAATTATACTTACATTTATATTTACAACTTTGTCATTTTTACGAAATACTGAAGAAAAAAATACTGCCCGGAACTTCACACAATTCCTGTCCGTCCCCATTCGGGGGACAGCATTCGGGGAACAGGCAGGAATAACCTATTTCTTAAGAAAACTCTAACTCTGTTAGAAGAAAGGCCTGAACATTTAGTTCTAGAGCAGGCCGGAAATAGAAAAACCATCTTTAATTTAGTTCCCGTGAATGGAAAAGGCGGCGACAAGCGACAAGTGTCATAGACTAGAAATGTAGGTCTGAAGTCTATAGTCTATGGTATGATAGTGGCTACATGAGAGGAGCGTTCAGTTGGCTGCCTCCATTGTTAGCACACAGCAGTCGAGTGCCACTCTTGTAGAGTGACTTCGATCGACATCTGTACCTCGGAGCCACAACTACACACCACAAAGACCTCTAAACACAACGGATATTGTTCCTTCAAATGCCGCGGTGCACTTTGACACCGATACATATCGATAGAGGGCATTACGACGAACAAATAGTGCCTTCACATCAAAGCGCTAAGGCGTCTCGGATACGGGATATTTGATGAAACATGGAGAGTATACGTTTCCGAGACGCTTTAGAAGGTTAGTGTGAAAGCATTATTTGTTTCCCTCGTACTACAAGTACTATGACTTTACGTGATATGATACATTTCACGAGCCCCACTGCGGCTGCATCCCTAATACAGCAATATTCGTTTTTCTTGGGTTTCCTATTTTTATGTTTCTTTATTTTTCGTTTTCCATTAAACAGTGTCTCTATCAAAGTAAATATTTTCCTGGGTTTTTAATTTTATGTCGATTAAAACCCGAAAAAATATAGACAATGCATACAAATCGTGTGAGTACAAAACAGTTCAATGTCAGTATCGATCGATAGTTTAGTCTGTCGTCTACATTCCACGGTGAAGTAGTCGTGATGCCAGCAACTAGCAGCTAGGTAGAAGGCAGCACTTAGCTGAAGAAAGAACTCGCTTCTATTTGTGTAATGGACGCGGACTTAGAGAGCTGCACAATATTCCACGTTGGAAAATATACCTAACTGCTATTTGTACCTAGGTACTAAAAATAGGTAACTAAAAAACACAGGCCAAGTGCGAGTCGGACTCGCGTACGAAGGGTTCCGTAAGTACCAAGTTGTATGGGAGCCTCACTTTTTATCTGTTTTTAGTATTTGTTATTATAGAGCCAACAGAAATACATCATCTGTGAAAATTTCAACTGTCTAGCTATCACGGTTCATGAGATACAGCCTTGTGATAGACAGACGGTGAAGTCTTAGTAATAGGGTCCCGTTTATACCCTTTACATACGAAACCCTAAAAAACAGAATAATAAACAGTAAATTACTGGTAGAAATCGGAAACTGATTAATTTGCTACACTCGTGGTGCAATTCTGTTCATCACTTCGAAAATCTTCATCTGATTTTCACCAATTTTTTATGGCACCACCTGTGAAGTATCACATATATTTCACACAAAAAAAGCATTTTTCCAAATCGGTCCAGGTGCCTCCGAGTAATCGGGGCAAATAAATAATAAGGAATTTCGTTCCAAAAAAATATAATCGGAATGTTTTTCTCAATTTGGGAGAAAATGGGAATTTTAGAATTATAATGCCACGTACAAAATCAAAAGAAGATATACCTACTTGCGTATAAGTACCATAAATTAAGTATTATTTTTCAATAAAAATTAAATAATAAATATCAAGTATCTGCATTGAGCGGAAGTGCTTCCGCCCGGAAGTGACGCTCCGCCGGAAATTTTAACATTAACCGCCATCTTGAACTATCACCGGAAGTTACTCCTTCAAATTAGGAGGGAAAAATTATTTGTAGTTTTTTAGGAAGAGATTGAAATTATAATATAATGAAGAAGAAAATTTTCTTTGTTTTTTGTTTATAACGAATAGGCTCCGAAACTACTGGACCGATTTTGGAGAAACCTGATATGAAGATACATTAAATAATTGGGAATAACATAGACTACTATTTCTCCCGATATTCCCACGGGATCGGGAGATACGCGGGTGAAACCGCGGAAAGACACTGCACACAACGCCATATGGTTTAATTTAACTAACACTAACTATGGCAAAGATAAAACACAACATATTAAGTACATACAAAATATTAAGTCACATCAAAAAAAATTAATCCCTAAAACAGATCAGTACAGGTGTACAGCAAGAAATTATTTTATACTAGCTGCGCCCCGCGTTTTCACCCGCGTTAGTCTCGATCCCGTGGGAATATCGAGATAAAAAGTAACCTTAATGTGAATCCAGGCCTCTAGCTATCTACATACCGAATTTCATTGCAATCGGTTCAGTAGTTTTAGCGTGAAGGAGTAACAAACAACATAATATTAGGTAGGATAGGATTATTATTTTTCTTTATTCATCCCAATTTAATCTCCCATAATCAGCCTAAATTAAATGTTAATTATATTCTACCGTTGTATTAAATCACTTTAATAACATCCGTATAGTCGCAACGTAACAAGCCCAATCGAATTAGAAAAACGTTCATGTTCCCGCCAAAAGTGTTGTCAGTGGTTGACAATAAATAAGGTTAGGGTAAGAGCCCCAGCTACCGAGTACTGAAGCTCGCTAGATTAGACCGGGAGCGGGAGTGACGCCGAGTGTTGAGGTCAGAGGTCCAGAGGTTCATTATTGGCTTCGTGTTCGACAATATTAGGTGGGATTTAGGGAAACTAATTCGAGAAAATGTTCCGCATTACATTTTTTCATTTGGCTTCGTCATGAAAAAGGGTAACGGATAATGTTGCTCACTCCTCCTATGCAGTATTTATTCATCTATTTTACTATTTTAGAGTATTGCCAAACAAATTCGAAAAATATGCAGTTTTTCGTAATGAAACAGTTAGAATTAAATTACAAGTTTAACTTAAACTTGTAATTCATTAAAATTATTTTGTGATTCGTGCATCTAGAACATCATTTAGCAACTCATAGGGCTTTAATTAGTATTTGAAACTATCTAAGATTAAAATGTAATTTATAAACTTAGTACTAAGTCCCGATCCCGTGGGAATATCGGAATAAAAAGTTGCCTATTTGTGTTAATCCAGTTCTCTAGCTATTTACATACCGAGTTTTATCGCAATCGGTCCAGTGGTTTTTGCGTGAAAGAGTAACAAACATACACACACACACATACACTTTCTCATTTATAATATTCGTAGGAGCAGGATAGGGCATTCTCATTTAAATAGCGTAATTTGGTTCTCCTAGTTACTAATGGTTTCGTGCGACTTGTGAATATAGCCAGTTATTGTTTTCGGTGTTTTACGTGCTGCGTGGAGATATCAATCTAATATAACCAAAAGGAAATAAAAAAACGGCCAAGTGCGAGTTGGACTCACGCACGAAGGGTTCCGTACCATTTTATTTGTTGTTATAGCGACAACAGAAATACATCATCTGTAAAAATATAACTATCTAGCTATCACGGTTCTTGAGATACAGCCTGGTGACAGACAGACGGACAGTGGAGTATTAATAAAAGGGTCCCGTTTTTACCCTTTGGGTATGGAACCCTAAAAATGCTAATGCGCGTATCAATTGAAAATTGTAACGTAATCAAGATGGCCGCCCGCCGCCTGCGCCCGCGCAACGCCGCTCGCTGTCTCCGAAATAAATTGATTTCTGTCCGTGACTAGAGATATCGAATACTTTCACAATGGATTCATACTCTAGGTACCGAAGTACTGCGGTAATTGACTACACTCACTGCGGTCCTTTCTTTACAACCATTATAGTTTTAATACTAGTACCTGGATGACCGAGCTTTGCTCGGTATTATTTTTTACTTAGTCTAACCTCAAAGCGTGTTACTTAACAACGCCATCTGCTGAAATAACTTTATTGCTCACAAAAAATAGTATTAGTAGTTCGCCAATAGATGTCAGGAAGAGTCATATTTTTCAGTTTAAATTGTTTCGATAAAACACGAATAAAATGACATTTTCTAAAAATGATTCCTAGCTAGATCGATCTATCGCCCCCGAAACCCCCTATAAACCAAATTTCATGAAAATCGTTGGAGCCGATTCCGAGATTCCAATTATATATATATATATACAAGAATTGCTCATGTAAAGATATAAGATTTGTAAAGACAGACGGACAAGACAGTGATCTTATTAGAGTTATTTTTTTTACCTTTCAAAAGGTAAAAAAAAAGTACGGAACCCTAAAAATCAGAATTTTCCCCAAAATTCATAAATTCAAGTTGGGGGATAAATAGGAGTTAAAAGTTACCTTCCCCCGAATCCATAGTGGGCATATTATGGGAGAAGATGCCTCGAAAGTTTTTAATAAATTCCTATTTTCCCTCAAGTGGTTAATTTCTTTAGTTAGGGGGATAATGGAAATGACCCCATTCTTATAATAAAATAGTAGATAAATGGCGCTGATCAAAAGAGTGTTAAGATCTATCAGAAACAATAAACAAAATCCAATGATTCAGCCCCTTCAGGTAAGAGGGGGGGGGGGGGAGGATAAAGATTGAATAAAGAGTTTTTGACATATAGCGTGAAGTGGTAGTTTTCACCCGCGGCTTCGCCCGCGTAGGAGTTTAATTACTCATCCAAACCACCACGTGGTTACGTTGTAACAACTATAATATATTTAGTCCGGTCCGTCCATGGATGTGTGCGTTGGTTTCATATATTGAGTTAGTATGTATGTTTATAACATCACGGAACTGTCATTGTCACGGCTGTTGTCAACGGAGCGTGGTGGCCCGGTGTGACCTCCCCCCGTCCCGTCCCGTCACTCTACTCTATGGAGATCATAGTAATGATTAAATGACATTACATAGTATCGTGCTTCTAACCCGAGCCGAATTGACAGCGCTCTTTTGCAATATGAAAAACGTATAAATATCTGCAGCACACCCCCACAGTAGGATGCCATACGACATGATACTGTGGAAGTAGCTGAAGTAGACTAGGCGAGCAGTCTCAATGTCCGTGTATTCGCGAATTTGCGACAGAACTAAGTCTACTGGAGGAATTTTGGCGGGAACGAGTTAACAACATGTCGTGCTGCAGTTTTATTTTCATGAAACTTAGTTGTAACCCGAGTTGAATTGTATAATTCTGGTGGAATGTTATTCAATTTAGTTCTGTGAAAGTGCACAAGTGTAGTGAAAGTAAAAATCAGTGTCAAACATGCAGTTTTCTCGTTGCCTCCAAATCTCCTATTAAGGTTATGGTAAACTTGCCATCACTTTACTATAGCCTCTCACTTGACGGACTATGACGACTTTGACTGTTTTGAAACACTTTAGGCCCGATTTATGAAAAATCGGGTCATAATTTGATGCAAAATATAACTTGACACTAGCTAAATACACAAGCCGTGCGAAGCCATAATTAATAGCAAAAAAAAATGTCTACTGGACACAATGCTTCCACATGCGGGCCCCACTGAAGCTTAGGATCTAAAGTTACCTAGCAAGACAGCCTTACTGACTAATTCAACTTCCTCATCATTCATCTTTACAGCAGCTTTGACTGTCGTTATGTTCGCTGGCAACAATGCAAATAAGTATTGCCTTAGGACGTAGGTAGAGATTGGACTTATTCGCGAAATGACCTGTAGTCGTTTATGGATTTATTCGCGAAATGCCTCATTCTAATAATGCCCTATTCGTGAATGATCTATTCTGTTTTGGACTCATTCGTGGTAAGACATGTGTTACATTGAATTCAAGGAGATAGCATAGCCAACATTATGGCATACGAACTATTAGAGAAACGCAGATTTACTAAATTGCCATTTGACATAATTAATTGACCGCAAGACAGTTTGGCCGAGGGGAGACATAGCCCAGTACAATCAACGGTCAAAAGTCCACCGGCACCGTGACGTTTACAATCCCGTGCAGCACTATTAGAACATTATAACAACGTAACCTGTGGATCGAACCCACGTCGGTTGGTGTAGCGGGTAGCCCCTTATACCACTCACACTACTAAACACGTAGCTAACATGTTGACAATAATAATCACACTGAGTACATTTAATTTAAATATTTATGTTTGTGTGTAACGTCTATTAGAAGAAGGTCGTAAGTACAATACTTGTTTATAGTATTACTAGCTGCGCCTCGCGGTTTCACCCGCGTAAGTCCCGATCCCGTAGGAATATCGGGATAAAATGTAGCCTATATGTTAATCCAGGTCTCTAGCTATCTACATACCGAGTTTTATCCCAATCGGTCCAGTGGTTTTACCGTGAAGGAGTAACAAACACACACACACACACACACACACACGCGCGCACACAAACTTTCACATTTATAATATTAGTATTATGGTAGTAAACTGATAGTGTACTTATGACGCGCCTACCCTCAAGAAGCAGGATACAATGGTTGCGGCCGCGCCGCGCCGGTTGTAAGCCACATCTAACACACTTTCTATACAGTGACACAGTGTAGAGCTGCGCTGGGCCAGTGGGGTAACTTGTGGTCGAGACGGGTGTATCTTGGCTGGGTAGTTGGGTCAACTATTGCTTTTTACCTACTTTCAAATAAGGAGGTTCAGTGTACCAAATTATCACTCGATATGGATGGCAGCCTTTATTAGCCACCTTTGTCTCTAGTCAAGATAATCATATTGGAACGAAGTTCCTTATAGCGCGTTGCGAAAGGTGGCTAGACGGAAAAAATTAAGACAAAGAGTTGTAACGACACTTTTTGTAAGCCGTGCGGCGTGCGCATGTTTCTCTGTCTGTCTCTCTCTTTCATAGTTTTTTTTTCCTTTCGCGTATTTTGTAAACTGTTACAAAAGAAGCCAATTTTCTCCTCTCACGTAACCAATTACAAACTGACATCTTTTAAGCCGCCTCAGTAACTATTTTACTATGTTTGGTCTAAAGACCAGAATAAATTCTGGGCGCTGTATTACTTATTTCTTGTGCTTTTTCATTGTGACTATTTTTTTATGTATTCAGAAAATCCTACTAATATTATAAATGTGAAAGTTTGTGTGTGTGTATGTTTGTTACTCTTTCACGCAAAAACTACTGGACCGA
The DNA here is from genome assembly GCA_951213275.1 of Idaea straminata. NCBI lineage: Eukaryota > Metazoa > Arthropoda > Insecta > Lepidoptera > Geometridae > Idaea > Idaea straminata. Next base: position 87,233 of record OX577875.1, on the reverse strand, counting down.
TTGCGTTAAAACTTGGTATGTAGATAGCTGGAGACCTGGATCAACACATAGGCTGCTTTTTATCCCGATATTCTCACGGGATCGGGACTTACGCGGGTGAAACCGCGGGGTACAGCTAGTAAAATTATGTTTATTTCTTTCTAACCACAGCGTAGGAAAGTTTTTTCTTCTTTCGTTACCAATAACAGGCTAAGACTCTTCTATTATTTTCCAACCTTCCCCCAGTTACGATACCAGAATAATTACTTAATCGTGTTGTTTCCCTCGAGCCTTGTTACCCCACTGCAGTATCCCTCCACTGTGACACTGTGACCGGTCAGAGCTGGATTGTCTAATAGAGCAATGATTCGCTTCAATGACTCCAATAACTACCTTCAACCAACCAATAACAAACCATATTTCCCACTAGCAGCGCTCCGCGGTATCACCCGTGTAACTCCCGATCCAGGAGAAATATCGGGATACAAAGTACCCTATGTTATTGTAAATGAATCAATGTATCCTCATACATAAACTTGGCATTGGATAGGTCTTATAAATATAGAAGAGTCGTGCGAAGCAATTTCTTAAAAAAATGTAAAGTCGGTTTACGGACGATAATTTTACATGATAAAGTCATAAAAACGATAAAAAAAATATTTTTTTGATTTTCCTTGAAATATTTTTTTTCCTTTTAAAAGTCTTCTATTCGCCACTCGTCACACCATAACACAAGCCCAGATGAGCGAATACTCACTATCAATACTAGTGATTATTGAATACTCTTGTTTCCTAACGGGAACGGACGCATCATGTTCCAGTAACATGACACTTTTTTGTGAATGTATGATTTCCATTAATTTATTGGACGTTATCACATCAATAAACAACTTGCACTGTATTTAATAAAGCAATAAAAACTGCAACTTCCTTCGAGAAGTTCGCGTGTTGGATTTAATTAATACAATAATTATATCAAGTTCCTATTGTATGTGACGAGGAAGTGTCCAGTTGTTGTGACACGACACGCCACGGGTTGGTCACGGGTGGTGAATGTCGGTTGGACCGGCCACGGTACGTGGTGAATTGAGGTAGTTTACTTACAGGATCTACCGCACAACTTTCGTGATTTAACAGGTTCGATTCTTGGCTTTGTTAATAACTCTCAAAGCCACTACGCGACGGTCTGAACTTCATAATTGCACATTTCATAACCGTGTTGGAGACATGCGCTGGGTCATTCTCAGCTTTTATACAATCACGAAAGTCTGGTGGTAGCCGGGATCTTGGTCTATAAAGTTTGTCAATTACTTTTGTATCTTTATTTATATACTAGCTGTTCCGGCACACGTTGTTTTGCTATTTACAAAAAAAAATATGAAGGAAAAATAATAAAAAAAACCTTGAGAGGTGTCAAGGGACACCCGGATAGAACGAAGTTTCTTTCTATTAATTAGCGAAGGGATTGTAATAAAATCAAAAAGCGTCGTTACAACTTTTGGTCTTAATTTTTTCCGTCTAGCCCCCTTTCGCAACGCGCCATAAGGAGCTTCGTTCCAATAGAATAATGTTCGATGCTCAGACCTAACGAATTACACAAAAAAAATCATACAAATCGGTTCAGCCGTTTTGGTGGAGTTTGGAAACTAACATCGCGAGTATATATCGCGCTCGACACCATCAACAAATCCTTCAGCCGAGGGACGAGAGGTAAGAGGGACGGTCGGTAGCGGGTCAGGCAAAGAGCGCGACGACGAGGACATGCAGCCCTCCACGCAGTGAGCCGCGACGACACCCCGCGTCACGTCGCCGGCAATGAACCCGCTACCGGCAGTCGTTGAACTCTCGTCTCACGGCCGTCACACACACACACACCGCAGTGGTGGACCGGTTCCCAGCGACCGCGGCCTTTGTCTTCTACACGCTCATTTTATGCAACAACATACGACTACTCTACATTCTAAATACTCTCTTCACGTAAACAGTAAGTATCCATTTGTCGCTTTTGGTACTTAAAACGCAGTCTGACAATTACGCGTTATGCCAAAATGTCATTTTGGGCTAACTACGTTTTCGCCTATAGCCAATAGATTCACTTCTATGATATAATCCACTTTTGGTAACTCTATAAGCGAGCGGTTGAGGGCCACTTCTGTGTAACTAAACAAACAACTTTTGTTCCTGTTATTTTGTGTATGGTTGTACTAGAGATGAATAATTTCTCTACACGTCTTCTCTGTCCAAGTTCACCCATTCAAAAAGCGACCTCACTACGTTTCGAATCGACCCCATTACAAAAAGTTCTTGAGCGTTCTAAGTACGATTTTTGGAAATTCGAACATTTTTTGTAATTTTGAGGTTATGTTTACCTGAAAATCAGCTGTTCCTTACACGGAGAGGTCATTAACCTAAAGATTATACTTATTTTTAAAGTTTTATCTACTGTCCTTTGTCTGAATGAGCATTTGTTTTAAAAAATCTACTTTTTTGTAATTTATATAAACTCAAAATTAAAAAAAAAATTAAAATGGTGTTTGCAATAAAGAATTTATCTATCTATCTAAAATCTGTGAACAAAAGTTGGTTGTTCAGGTGCACACAAGTAGCTCCCAACCGCTTGCCAGTATAAAATAAATAAATATTGTAGGACATTCCACACATCGCCATCTAGCCCCAAGCTAAGTAACTACACTTGTGTTATGGGTGCTAGACAACTCATATACTACTTATATACTTTTCTGTTGTAAATATATACTTATAATACATAGAAACAACCAGACCACAGACAAATATCTAAGCATAAATACATGTCTGAGGCGGGAATCGAACCCGCAACCCTGTGTTTGGCAGTCCGGCATGGTGGCCATTGTGCCAACTGGGTCGTCAATAGTAAGTAATAGTTTAGTAGTGAGTATAGTAATCAATAACTCTGTATAGGTAGGTACATAATACAACCGCTAGATGTAAACTCAAAATCTTAATTCTGTACGACTCAGTACTCAAAAATAATCATCACAATCGGTTGAGCCATATTCGACTATTCGATGAACGAACATACTTCCATAAAAATAAATACGCGACGAATTGAGAACCTCTTTTTGGAAGTCGGTTAAAAAGGGGTGTCGTTTCCCTAATCATCCGTTCGAAATTCAAACTTCCCACCGACTAGTGATGTAAACTGTCGATAGATTTATATCGATAAACATAGATAAATCAATGATCGGAACTAGTCGATATAGTTCGTGAAACTGTATTCCAGCGTTGTTTACATTGTACGTTGTAATATTATGTAAACAAATAATACGTCGGGTTTCTAATACTTATATGATTAACTTCGTGATTTCATGTTTTCTTTAACTAAATATAGGATCGCTTCCATCTGTTCGATTTACGCGGTAGATGTTACAATTTGGACAAGTGCGAGTCGACCTCGCGTTCGAATGGTTCCGAAACATTATATTCTACGTAACTCCCGATCCCGTGGAAATATCAAAATAAAAAGTAGCCTTCCTCGATAAATGGACTATCCAACACAAAATGAATTTTTCAATTCGAACTAGTAGTTCCTGAGATTAGCGCGTTTAAACAAACAAACAAACTCTTCAGCTTTATAATATTAGTATAGATTTGTAGTACTTATTTGTTGTTATAGCGACAACAGAAATACATAATCTGTGAAAATATCAACTGTCCAAGTTCATGAAAAACCATTGTGAAACCCAAGTTGTCCTGCAGATAGATTTAAATTAGGGATAAAAAGTCCCGTAAACAGATTGCGTTGCGATTTCGTCGATGTCCAGAAAACCCCGGTTGTTCTAATAATACGAGAATTTGGAGGGAAACCAGTGGAAATGGAAAACTGAGCAATTTGATGCACTCTCGAAGTCAAATTTTGTTCATCACTCCGAAGAGCCTCATCAGATCTTCATCCACGGACTATCTGTGAGTTATCCCCTTTCAAACAAAAAAGAATTTTCAAAACTGGTACAGGCGTTTTCGAGTAATCGGCAAACTAACTGAGAACCTCCTTCGTTTTTAAAGTCGGTTAAAAACGACATCTGTTAGATTTGAGTTCTCCTTTATTTCGACTAGGTAAATCTTCTTCTTCGGCTTCGGTCGACTGGTACATATAGCCAGCCAGTGTCAAACAATAATATTAGTACTGGGACTAAATTGGCTGGAAACTGTTCAAATTGACTGACGCATACACTTCACTTGAAATATTTTAATCGACTAACTTTAACACACTACTTCGCTTAGGAATTGAATTTTCTAAATCCTCGCTCACTCACGTTCCCGTAACATGACACTTTTTCGTGAGTGCAGTGCGGTGTTCATCGATTTATAAGACGTTATCACGTCAAAAGTCCTACTGATATCATCCAAATCGGTGCAGTCGTTTGACCGTGAAGACGGAACAAAATATAAACAAAAGCCTTTGGACACTTTGGCATAGTAACTTACAATGCCGCGGTGCATTTCGAGACCCGTGCCAATCGATAAGGGGCATTACGGCGAACAAATAATGCCTTCACATCGAACCTCTAAGGCGTCTCGGAAACGGGATATTTGTTAAAAAGAAATCACTATGCCAAGCTCCCATACTAAATGTCCGGACCCCTTTCGGATTTATATAATACTAGCTGCGCCCCGCGGTTTCATCGTAAGTCCCGATTCTGTGGAAATATCGGGATAAAAAGTAGCCTATGTATTAATCCAGGTATCCAGCTATCTACATACCGAGTTTCATCGCAATCGGTTCAGTAGTTTTTGCGTGAAGGAGTAACAAACACACGCACACACACACACACACACAAACTTTCGCATTTATAATATTAGTAGGATAGGATTAGTTGAGATAGGTGAGAGGCACTTGTCTCGTCTACAATAGACAAAGCCAGTGAGCTCCATACAGCCGGCAGCCGCCTCTCCGGCCGGTCATAGACAATAGTGTGACGTCATCGGAGAATATAATTCCCATAGAACAATAACACAAGATATACCTACTTTACATAAAAACTGGAGTATCTACCTACGTGACGTGACGTGACGTGACGTCATCCAAGGTCACCACGTGATACACACTACACTACACAACTCGTGTATTATTTCTTTGGTACCTTTTACATTGTCAGCCATTTTTGTAGTAAATTCTTAAGCAGTGTTGCTAGCTAGGTTACGTAAAAGGTGCTAAATTGATGTCAAAAGTGCTATTTTTTTATGAAAAAATGCAAAAAGTACAAAAATCACCCCGAATTCGCTGGTCAAACTTCTCATCAGCCGTTTTTAGGGTTCCGTACCCAAAGTAAAACCGGGAACCCTATTTCTAAGACTCCACTGTCCGTCTATCTGTCACCAGGCTGTATCTTACGAACCGTGATAGCGAAGACAGTTGAAATTTTTACAGATTATGTATTTCTGTTGCCGCTATAACAACAAATAATAAAAACAGATAAAAATAATATTAAATTGGGGCTCCCATACAATATGGTACAGAACCCTTCTTACGTAAGTCCGACTCGCACTTGGTGGTTTTTTACTGTTTATTTAGAATCTATACTAATATTATAAAGCTGAAGAATTTGGTTATTTGTATGTTTGAACGCGCTAATCTCAGGAACTACTGGTTCGAATTGAAAATTATTTTCGTGTTGGATAGTCCATTTATCGAGGAAGGCTTTAGGCTACTTTTTATCCCGATATTCCCACGGGATCGGGAGTTACGCGGGTGAAACCGCGGAGCGCTGTTAGTAATTAATAAGAATGAATCAAATCGACCCATTTTAAAATCAAAATCTTCTCAGTACATTTATAATGCTTTGTCCTGAATGACTGACTGACGGATCAACGCACAGCCTAAACCGCTGATCGCAGAGACCTGAAACTTGGAGGGTGTGTTCTTTGTATGACGTAGACATCCGATAAGATAGGATTTTCCGAAATTCTACCCCTAAGGGGATAAAATAGGGGGGCAAAGTTTGTATGGGACAACGTGATTCCTTGGTCCAATCTACTTAAAATTTTGCAAATACATTCCTTTGACATCTCCGCGGACGAAGTAGCGGGCAAAAGCAAGTGTATTACAATGAAAGTGAATGAAACGGTCACCTCGTACACACTACACACGGACGTCCGTGTACCTACCTATATTGTATGTATGTATTACTGTACTCCTCACATATATACTCTAAACACATCTTTAACTATTTACTCGTCTTTACCTTTGTAAAATATGACCATATTGTTCAGTACTTAAGGTGAAAGGGTACCGGCGCTCTCTCCATACAAACGTAGTCGACTGTTTCCTCTCTGGATAATGACACTAGAGCAAATATTTTTTGTTCAAAAAACTTATAACTGCCATGACCATGCCCCTTTGTTTTAGTTTATTTTTTAAATCTTAATTTCTATGATAATTATTAAATGAAAAAAAAATAGAACATAGTCATGGCAGTTATAGGTTTTATGGCACAAAAACATTTGTGCTAGTGTCATTATCCATGGAGGAAATAGTCGACTACGTTTGTATGGAGAGAGCGCCGGTACCCTTTCACCTTAAAAGTAAAAATTGTGTTAGAGTACTTAAGTTAGGGATATGTAGGTATCGAGGACGCAGAAGCTATACGTACCGGTAAACAGACACAGTTATTTAATTAACGAACCGGTACGGTACCGGTACAGTACCGGTATTATGACAGACGACAATATAGACGTTAGAAGGTTGGCTGCATCTCCCAGGTACAGTCGGCTACATAATTGCAGCCCCCGGTAGAGTTCGAAAATTACTATTATTGGAATGTTTTCATTCTAATCATTTTTGATTGATAAATTGATGAGTTAGAAGAATTTAAACTTCAACTAAAGCAGGTGCCTAGAATCTTGCTTGTGTTGAAAACATTCTTATAACAGCCGTTTTAGAGCTCTACGGTGGGTCTACAATTATGCAGCCGACCGTACATAACTATTGTTTGTATCATTTATTATCTATTCTATGGTTGGAAATGTTCAATTAGAGAAGATTACAAAAATAAGCTATTTCCTTTGATTTTTCATACTGTTTGTTTCCAGGAATTTATCTCTATTAAAAACACTATCGGAGTTTTGGCGAGAACGAGTAAACAAAATGTCGTGCTGCAGTTTTATTTTCATGAAACTTAGTTGTAACCCGAGTTGAATTGTATAATTCTGGTGGAATGTTATTCAATTTAGTTCTGTGAAAGTGCACAAGTGTAGTGAAAGTAAAAATCAGTGTCAAACATGAAGTTTTCTCGTTGCCTCCAAATCTCCTATTAAAGTTATGGTAAACTTGCCACCGCTTTACTATAGCCTCTCACTTGACGGACTAAGACGACTTTGACTGTTTTGAAACACTTTAGGCCCGATTTATTAAAAATCGGGTCACTATTTGATGCAAAATACAACTTGACACTGGCTAAATGCACAAGCCGTGCGAAGCCATTATTAATAGAAAAAAAAATAACAACACTATCGATCGATACAAAAATATAGGATTATTTTTGGGAAACTATCAGGGTCCATTCCTGGCGAAGGTAATGACTTTATCAAAAATATTATGACGCAGGTTTAGTTTTTGTCAAAATCGGACACGCAACTCTTTTCAGCATTTTTCGTTATCTCTGAGAGTTTAAGATACTTATACATAAAGCCCTAAAGGTCCATGTAAAAAAATCATCCTGTATATACTTGTAGAATTTACAGTTAAAACTATAATAAAATACTAGTCGTTGCCGGCGACTTCGTTCGCGTGGATAGTCTTTAACATCCTACTAATATTATAAATGTGAAAGTTTGTGTGTGCGTGTGTATGTTTGTTACTTCTTCACGCAAAAACCACTGGACCGATTGAGATGAAACTCGGTATCTAGATAGCTAAAGACCTAGATTAACACATAGGCTACTTTTTATCTCGATATTCTCACGGGATCGGGACTTACGCGGGTGAAACCGCGGGGCGCAGCTAGTAGTTTATAAAGAATAGTGGCCCGGATATAGAACCCTGGGGTACTCAATAAAATTTAAATATGCCGAATATTAACCAAATAGACGGTGAGGTCATAACATGTATATGAACCGAAGATGTAGCTAATCTAACCTTCCAGGTTGGATCAGCTACATCCGTCAGTATAGTGTCGATTTGTCGTATAATGATACTAGCTGCGCCCCGCGTTTTCACCCGCGTAAGTTCCGATCCCGTGGGAATATCGGGATAAAGAGTGGCCTATGTGTTAATCCATGTCTCCAGCTATCTAGATACCGAGTTTCATCGCAATCGGTCCAGTAGATTTTACGTGAAGGAGTAATAAACACACACACACACACACAAACGCACACACAAACTTTCACATTTATAATATTAGTAGGATGTTTGTCGGATTCACTGCGGCTGCGTCTTACAGCCTACTCTACTTTGGTAAATGGTAGGTAACTTGGTATCCATCTCGATTGATTTAACGGTTGCTAGGCAACGCGGTTGGTTAGCTGTTAGCTCTACAATGTCGGTAGGTACCTGAAACAAAAATAAACATTATTACTTTTTTTTATATAAGTAATTGATTTTTGACAACTGCATTGTCTCGTCCTTTATCAACCCCTTTCAACCCTTTAGAGGTAGAATTTCCAAAAAACCTTTCTCATTGCTCAACGAAAAGGAACCCCCATTCTAATTTCAGACTCAAAGCTCTTGAAGATTCAGAGTTTTCTTAATGAGTCTTTCTTGTATATATAATGAGTCTTTCTTGTAAATACTTTCTTGTATATATTACTATAAAGTACCAAAAACTTCACTTTCATTGATAAATTAACTTGTTTTACAAAACGGTACCTCCATTGTTTACTTAAACTAACGCTTCTCACTCGCAGTAGCGCTCCGTGGTATCACCCGCGTAGCTCCCGATCTTGTTGAAATATCGGGATAAAAAGTTATTGCCAATGAATCAATGTATCTTCATACGAAGTTTGATCTAAATCGGTTAAGTAGTTTCGGAGCCTGTTTAATGCAAACAAACTCAAAGTTTACTTCTATATAATATATACTCGTAGATATTGATCTAGTTTACGTTTCGGATTGACTTATTGTTGTGTTAGATTATCTTTTAGAAGTTTAGATTTATCTTTTCATCTTTAAATCAATTAACTTTTGACTTTTAAATTAACTTTTCGGTTTTTAGAATAACTTTTTGATTTGAATATGTATTCGAGCTTTTTCATTACTTTACTTTTTCTTACTATATTTAGAATATTTTTTTTACTTTTATTATTTTTCAAACCTTGAATAACTTTTTAATTTATTTATTATCTTTAGATTAGTTTTTTTATTTTTGTAACTACTACTTATACTTACCTACTGTTCGGTTTTAATAATAACTTTTCAAATTACGATTTTTTTAATAGAACATCATCGGGGTATTCCCACTATCTCCCAAATAGTGTATAGTGGAAATTTGGCTTCATCCTTTATATTCATATTTGAGGGAATTTGGAGGATAATGGGGATTAAAAGATACCCTAATGTTTTTTTTATAGTAAATGCAGTTTGAATGCAGTGGGGTACACTGCGCTCGATGCAGGCTCGACGACCACAACATGCAAGTGTTGGAGTAGATAGGTACCTACCTGGTCCGGAAGACATCTCTGCATTTCTCTACAGTTAACAATAACGCGATAATATTACTTTACATTCACAAATCTAATTAATTCTTCAATTTATCGCTTGATATTATCGGTTAAAGATGTTTATATTGTACTCGAATAGAAATAACATTGACGCAGGGTGTGAAGAAAACCTTGTGAGAAAGCACTCTTAGGTGCAAATATAAAAATAAAATATTATAAGTACCCTAATTTATTGAAAACTTCAGGATTTTTTAAGGCGTGGCAACACCAGCACGCGTGGTCGTCACCTTTTGAAAATCCCTTAACTTTGGATAAAATAGGGTAATATTCCAATACTTAGGAAAATATTAATATCCATACCAGAGACAACGGTGAAATAAACAAAACGAAGTAAAGTTTTAAACTATGATATTTACTTAAAAAATTCTTAGTAATGTGCGCTAATTTGATATTGCCCTTACGGTGTGCGGAAAACTTCGTAATAAAACACAGGGGCACGGCTTAGTTGTGTCCAGACGTATTAACGAGTTCTATTCTCTGGATACGGTCGACTGAGCTGAGAGGATGTACAAACAAGTATTTGAGGTTACATCGCTCGCACTATAACGTTAGATATCTTGGCTAGTGAAGTAGTAAATAATGAAATGGTTATTATAATTTAGTTGAAGCATTAAGTATTGCATTTCACGCAGCACGACCGACGTAATATCTACTTTCACTATCAAACTAACATTGCTTGAACGTTTATTGTTTTCCGTATTTACAACTAGCTGTAGTCTACGGTTTCACTCGCTTACCCCCCCCCCCCTCTCCCCCGCAACTTCGACTCAGGGGGCATTTACAGATAGCAAACAGCTTAATTCACGAAAACATGACGGCGCGGGCGTCATGGTAAACGACACGCGTTTATTTAATAATAATATCGCTCATCTGGGCTTGTGTCAAAAAAAATTCAATTTTTTAATGTTTTCTTATGACGTTATCACGTAAAATTATCGTCCGTAAACCGACTTTACAGACAACCATTTTGTTTAGGACTTCGCCTATTTATACAGTGTGTCTCTATAATCCCTTGCAATTTGAAGAAATTGCACATTTTAAGGATTTTTAAAATTTGGCAACACCATTATTAGCAGCGAGAATCATCTCAGTCGGTTGAGCCGTCTTCGAGTACCTAATCAGTGAACATAAGTATAAAACTGTCTCGCTGTTGGTAACAAGGGGACAGATCAAACTTACTTCTCTAAGGGGACAGAGCGTGGGGACAGATCGGAATAATTAAAAAACAATACGCTAAGAATTGAGAACCTACTCCTAATGTTGAAGTCAGTTAAAACTGCTCCTAGCGAAGTATTCAACGTGAAATGTAATGAAATCAAATAACGCGCGATGCTTACAGTTTTACGACGCAACTCTCCAGCTCTAATATGGAAGGTATTCCGTAAAAATTGTCTTCACCAGACTCAGTTCCCGCCAAAACATATGTTTAATTAAATCCAAGATGGCCGACTTGAATTATATTCCTCATTTACACATGTCTTCTGAGTTACAATCGTTTTAAAGTTCGCGTCTCGCGAGATATACGCCTCCGTTACCATTTTATTAGTTTGAAATCGATCCAAATACCCAAAGGGTAAAAACGGGACCCTGTTACTAAGACTCCACTGTCTGTCCGTCCATCCGTTCGTCTGTCTGTCTCTAGGCTAGTAGTTATTAATTACCATACAGTTGGTTTCGCACTTTATAGGCGTCTTAGCTCATAACGTAATTTCTCAAATGTCCTTTTTCTCAAGTTCCCCGATTGTGTCAATATTTAAGAGATATTGGCAATTAGGAGTTCAGCCCACTTAGACATGATGGCTTTCTATTAGCGATATCGCTAATCGACAGAGTTTTATTTTTTTGTATGAAGTTGACACAAGCCACCGAAAAGTTACGTAGTGTTGCGTTGGAGAAAAAAAATGGTGGTTCCATGTTATGGTAATTTTATACAATGGTGTATAATTTCATACAAGTAAATCTATCGATTGGCGATATCGCTAATAGAAAGCGATCTTGTCTAAGGGGGCTGCTCACACAGGTTTGTTCCCTATAAACGAACAAGTAGTTTAGTGACTCAAGGTACCTACATCTTGCCTACATCATACAAATGTCTGTAAATAATTTAGTTTGAAATAATTATCATGTTTTCAATCTTTGGCAACATATAAATGTCAACTTCAACGCGTCATTTAAATACAAACATCTGATTCTGAACATACTGTAAATATAGGACATTCTATAACTAGTGGAGATACGTGGTTTAACTCGCGTTAGTGCCTACAGCCAGATCCCTTGGGTATATCGGGGGTGTGTGTTGTTCCAGGGTTCTAACAATCTACATCCCAAGTTTCATCGCAATCGGTCCAATAGTTTAAATACGTCATAATTTGTAACATATCTATACCTAGCTAATCTAATCCATAAGTACCTTTAAACAGAGAGGTTGGATTAGCTACATCAGAATTCTATGAATATTTGTTTTATTATTTGTCTATAGAAAAAATAGATATTTTTCTTCTGCAAAAATGGCAGTTTACGTAAATTACAATGTGGGATAAATGCTATGACATTCTGCGAAAATGACGTTCTGCTAAAAATACTAATAGTTAAATACCATAGAATGAATAAGTAAATGTCCAACACGAAGCCAATAATTAACCTCTGATCTCAACACTCAGCGACTCTGGTTTAATCTAGCTTCAGTAGGGAGTCGTTTACTGCTGGGGCTCTTACCCTAACCTTATTTATTGTCAACCACTGACAACACTTTTGGCGGGAACATGGACATTTTTCTAATTCGATTGGGCTTGTTACGTTGCTACTATACGGACGAAATTAAAAATAATAATTAAGCAATCTGATTATTTTATTTCTCGCTATATTACTTGATACTGAATATATCCACATATCGTGCGAAGCCAAGAATAAAAAGTTATGTAGTTTGTTTGTAACTTCTTCATACAAAAACTACTGAACCGATTGTGATGAAAAGCAGATAGCTAGAGCCCTGGAATAATTACTCCAATATATCCCACGACATGACATCGACGAGTTACGCGAGTTAATCCGCGTGCCGCAGCTAGTTACGTCTATAAACCAGCTATAAGTAGTATAGAGTTTCATTACTGCTCTAAATTATCTATTTTAGTCCGACTTCAAACATCTGATCGTGGCCGTATGCCGCGTACGTCCGGTGCCGTAATATATATAGATGAGGAAAAACCACAACATTCGACAGCTGTCAGTTGCACACAAAAACATTGATTTAATTATATCGCGTAAACGTCTTTAGAATAGGGGATCATTGGGAAATATCAAATGTAACGGATGCCGGATGTGACGTCATAGTTTGTAACGGATGTAGCTAATACAACTCCTTTAGATTGTTGATTATTGCATTAAAATACCATTGCATTTAAGTATTAAGGATTTCTTTTAGATCAACATCGTAAATTCATAGATTTCCTTCATAATATATGAATATAGAAATTTATAGTAAACAAAAATGTAAAATCAATAAAGAATTCTAAACAAGTAGTTACATTATGTTCCGATAGATGGCGTAGTTAGGAAGGTGGAAGGACGTAAACAGTATACACTTAATTAATCAAAGTATTTTTATACTTACCAAGTTTCATCAAAATCGGTCTGGCAGTTTTAGAGTCGATTTGTTACAAACTAGAAGATAGATTATTTTATAAAGTTTTCTAAGAAAATATTCAAATGATCTATGTAAATCTCGGACACGGGTATGTGCGTCGTACGGGACGGGGCCGGTCGCTGCGCGCGCGCACTACCTACCACTACCAGTACGTTATAGTAAACAAAACATTGTTTACATACATTCATACATATAATATGTTGCAGTCAGAACTCTTCCTCGGTATTCACTATTTTTGACTGAGAAAAACAGCCAAAACTTGTTTTGACCGAAGAGGTTGGTCAAAAGAAGTTTTGGCTGAAAAATCATCGGTCAATAGTGGTTTTAACCAGTTAGAAGTAGTTTCGACCGAAGATGTTGGTTTCTTAAGTAGTTTTGTCTGAAAAATCATCAGTCAAAAGTGGTTTTGACCGGTTAAAAGTAGTTTAAACCAAACCACTCTGTAAAAACGAACTACTACAACATCGATCGGTTAAATAAAAGTAATTTTGACAGTTTTCTCAGTCTAAAATACTTTTGACCGGTGAAGAGTTTGACTGTAACATATACATACATACATACATAAACTATATTATAATCTATACTAATATCGTAAAGCTGAAGAGTTTGTTTGTTTGTTTTAACGCGCTAATCTCAGGAACTACTGGTTCGAATTGAAAAATTATTTTTGTGTTGGATAGTCTATTTATCGAGGAAGGTTATAGGCTACTTTTTATCCTGATATTCCGACGAGATCGGGACTTACGCGGGTGAAACCGCAGAACACTGCTAGTATATAATATACTCCATCATAAAATCATATAAAACAGTCTCTTCCCGCTGTCTGTCCTTATGTATGCTTAGATCTTTAAAACTACGCAACGGATTTTGATGCGGTTTGTTTTAATAGATAGAGCGATTCAAGGAAGGATTATATGTATAATACATGCATAATAAATCCGTGCGAAGCCGGGGCGGGTCGCTAGTTGTAGAGGTGGCAGGTACCTAGAGGAGTACCTCCTACTACAGTACAACGATTGGTTCATTGTTAGCATTATATTTGTTAGAGATATTGAACTTCTAACAAACTAACTGGTTATTTCACTGTTTTCATATTGAACGTAATGTAGAAGGACGCTGAAGGTTGCCGGTTCGATTCCCGCTCTCGGAAGGACAAGGTATTTGTGTACAGATATTTGTATATTTATGGTATTCTATCCATTATCTGGATACCATAACACAAGCCTAGTTGCTAAGCTTGGAGCTAGATGGCGCTATTAGCAATGTCCTGCAATATTATATTATGGTGCTTTATTAACATTAAAGACGAGGCTGTATGGGTTAAAAATTTGCCTGACCTGATCAGAAAAAGAAAACTATTATAAAACCTGGTCAAGTGCGAGTCGGACTCGAGCACGAAGAGTTCCGTACCATTATATCCTGTTTTCTGTATTTGTTGTTATAGCGGCAATAGAAATACATAATCTGTGAAATTTTCAACAGTCTAGCTATCACGGTTCTTGAGATAATATAGCCAGGTGACAGACAGACAGTGGAGTCTTCCAAAAAGGTCTACAACCAATAATATCGATATCAATATAGCAACACCACAGAAAGGTGCAACACAATCAAAAGCCGCCATCTTGCTCGCTTCAATTTGCATAATGGCGCGTAATGGCTACATTTTATCCTAGGTCAGTAATATTATTAAAACCTCAGAAAATCTCATCTTAAATAATGTAAAAAGTTGTATAAGGAACGGGAAGTAGTTTTATAATAAGTAGATACCAAGCGAGGGGAGGGGGAGGGGGAAGGGGGGGGGTTGGAACACTTGTGTACACTTTAAGCCACTTCGGACACTTTACTTTATTGTGTACTACCTTCCTACTATGGTGATGTTGAACCAACGGCGCGCCAAATTCCATTTCATTCAGTTTTTTTATTTATAAAAATGAACGAGTTAGAGATCGATATGTTACATTATTTTGCAATACGCACGTCTATAACATTATTTGGGTACAACTAAATACCTTATTAAGTTTTGACGTGATAACGTCTAATAAAGTGATGAAACACCTGTATTCACAAAAATATGTCTGACGAAAATTGTGTGACGTTATGCGTCATGGTAAAATGACCAGCCGCGTCATGGTAACTTAGGAAACAGATAATATTATCGTTCATCTTGTGTTATGAACGATAATATTATCTGATGTGACGAGTGACGAAAAATAAAAAATATGAAAAGGAATAAAAAATACAAAGGAATAACAAAAAATCTCAATTTTTCATCGTTACCTTCGACGTTATCACGTAAAATTACGTCCGTAAACCTACATTTAATTGATTAAGCTATTTCTTTAAATGAAGGAATAGTTAAGTTATTTAATTAATACCTAGTTAAAGTATTTATAGTTAATTCGTTTATGAATAAATTATACACTTTTTTGTTTCGTTTCGTATAACTTAATTCCAAATCTTCGCATATCTAACCGAAATGAAAAAGGTCCAATAGGTCAAAAATATCCAATCAAACCTTTTGTCAACCATAAAAAAGCTTAATAAAGAGTTGAGTAGCTGGAAAATTATGTTTTACGTGCGCTAATTACAAGAAATCATGGTACATTTTGGATTTTTAAGTTATTGGGTCATTTTCACAATAAAACTAAAAATAAGTTAAAAATAATTGCATGTTTATTTGGCGGACATCCGGTAAGAAATACCCTTTCATATATTTATATCCAAAAGCTAAGGACACTACCGGGCTGTATGTATCATGTATTTTTGTTATAAATATTTTAATTACCTAGACCTAGGCGAACATCCACAGGTTTTTTTTAATAATGAGGCTCAATTGCCTTTCTTAAGGTTATTTCAAATGGCGGGGTTTATATTCACCATTGTCTCTGGTCTAGATAAGGATATATTTTCGCCTAGTCGCCTGTTTGTACAATTTCGTAGGTTATTTTCAATGTTTTGTGTGTGTGTGTGTTATACAAATACAAATAAATTGTTTATCTATCTATTTTTTTTAATTTAATCTGGTCGGGGAAGGTAAAGAAAGACTGAGTGAGTGCATACAGCCGTTAGCTGTTAAACTTCGTTAATTTTTACTGGTTATCTTTCAGTTTTTTTTGATGTAAAGACATTAGTGCCTTCTATCAAAGTATTTGGAACTAGTATTTTTTTCTAATTCATTAAGGATTCGTATAAAACGAGTGTTGTTTACGTTTGACGTGGTTTTTAACAACAAAGGGCTATAGTATAGTATGGTGAGTAGTACCTACAATGGTAGGGCGAGGTTGCCGCTCCGCGACCGGCACGATGCACTCGACGGCGCACCGGGCGCCCGCGCCGGCGCCGGGGCGGCAACACCGCACTACCCTCCCCTTGTGTATTAAATGCACCATTGTAGGATTCATATTTCATTCAATACCGTGATGTCAAACAGGCGGCGCGACTAATTTAAAGTAACATTATTGTTGTCCCGTATCACAGGGCTATGGAGCCGCGGAGCTTTGGAGCCGAAGCCAACACGTAGAGGCTCTTTACAATAACAAGTATAATGGGAAAGTATGATGTGGACATCAAACCGGTGATTATCCCTGTCTGCACTATAAAACACAGATAAGGACAACCTCCGGTTTGGATAGATCGATAAACTACAGGAGTAAACTACTTGGGTTACTGTGATGGGATGGGATAGTGGACTGGATACTGGGGAACTATGGGTACTGTCATAACAATGTCCAACATACGTAAACATTATTATGATACTAGCTGCGCCCTGCGGTTTCACCAGCGTAATAATTTTCTGCGCAACTTTCTAATTTTTTCCCTTCATTAGAACTGTCTCCCGAAAAAATCAAACAATTTTTGAAAATTTGAGGTTGTGTTTTTTACCCGTAAATCAGCCGTTCCATACATGTAGAGGTCATTCACCTTAAGATTATAAATACTTATTTTTAAAGTTGCCCAGTAGTGAGTAGTGACCCTCAACGGCTTGCTTGTATAGTTACCAATAAACAAATGTTTCAAACAAACGAATAGTTATTTGTCATAAATGAAATATTTCTAGTTAGTATAGAAACCGGTCAAGTGCGAGTCGTACTCGCGCCTCGAGGGTGCCGTACATTAGTTTAAACTCTCTTTCTCTGCTCTTGCCTTGCCGTGGTATGGTATGTAAGTACCAATTTAACCTGACCCCTATTTCCTATGACATGAATTTATGTTATAGATATTTGTCTGTGGTCTGGTTATTTCTATGTATTATATGTATATATTTACAAAAGTAAGTATATAAGTAGTATATGAGTTGTCTAGCACCCATAACACAAGTGTAGTTACTTAGCTTGGGGCTAGATGGCGATGTGTGGAATGTACAGCAATATTTATTTATCTATTTTTTATTTTATTTCGTTTGGGCGCCCATACAATGTATGGGTCAAGTTAAATTGGTCAACTATGTATGTATGTATGGTTTTTTAACCCTTTAACTCACAACTTTTTTTTTTACTATTTTTCCTTTATCTATGCATATTAGACCTTGCTTGGTACCAAATTTCAAGATTCTAAGTTCACAGGAAGTACCCTGTAGGTTTTGATTCCCTCGCGAGTGTCGAAAATTTGCAAAAAATTTCGACATAAACGGCTGTATCTTTTGATTGCGTTTCTTAGAAGTTTGATTTCACAGCTCCGAGGGACAGCAGACTTGAATATTTGAATAAATTCAAGCTTGATCCATCCACGCGTTCCTGAGAAAAATGATCTTGACAGACAGACAGTCGAACGGATGGACAATAAAGTGATCCAATAAGGGTTCCGTTTTCTCCTTCGAGGTACCGACCCCTAATAGAACAGCAACAAGAGTGCTGCAACTAGCTACTAAGGTAGGTGTTCGCTTCTAGATATCGTAAACCAGTTATTTTCATCGATACATAAACATTTTATTTTTGTTTCATAAAACATTGTGACGATAACATTTTTAATGTAATTTTTTATTATTTCGATTGTGGAATAATGCACTACTCGATCGATGTCGTGTGTCGATTATACGTCTAGCTCATTCCATACATCGCCATCTAGCCCCAAGCTAAGTAACTAGACTTGTGTTATGGGTGCTAGACAACTCATATACTACTTATATACTTTTCTTTTGTAAATATATACTTATAATACATATAAATAACCAGACCAGAGACAAATGTCTAAGCATAAATATTTCCCTGAGGCGAGAATGGAACCCGCAACCCTGTGTCTGGCAGTCCGGCTTATACATCTTCTAAATGGTTTATAGAAAGCGCCGGCAACTTCAATCTATGCTATTCAAGGACATGTAAGTATTAGAGGAGTAGGTAGACACTGTCCAGCACTATACTACCCTCTCAGCTTAGTCGACCGCGTCTAGAACACGTCAATACCGACATATAAATAAAAATGAATCTCCGAAATGCGCGCATACACAGCGCAATAACTTCCATAGGTACATGTACATGGAGTGCATGGAGCCTCCGGAGAGTTCGAATGAGACCCCCCCCCCCCCCCGGGCCTCCAAGCTGCACCGAGGAGTCTAAAAGTCTATTAAATTAGGAGTTTTGGCGGGAACGAGTCAACAACATGTCGTGCTGCAGTTTTATTTTCATGAAACTTAGTTGTAACCCGAGTTGAATTGTATAATTCTGGTGGAATGTTATTCAATTTAGTTCTGTGAAAGTGCACAAGTGTAGTGAAAGTAAAAATCAGTGTCAAACATGCAGTTTTCTCGTTGCCTCCAAATCTCCTATTAAGGTTATGGTAAACTTGCCACCGCTTTACTATAGCCCCTGACTTGACGGACTATGACGACTTTGACTGTTTTGAAACACTTTAGGCACTTTAACCCGTCGTCATCCCCCGGTATGGCGGGTATCCGTGAGGATTTTCCCTCCGGAAAAAAAAGGTAGGTACATGCACCGGGGCAGGCACTACATGGATATTTGACATGATCTTCGTCTTATCCATGTTCATTTTAAGACCTCCCTGTTGGGAGACTCTCTTGAGTTAAAACTCTGTTAACTCCTGTGAAAAAGGGGTGTGAAGTTTGTATGGGACAACGTGATTCCTTGGTTCATGTTCGACTTGTACGCGGATGGAGTCGCGGGCAAAAGCTAGTGTTTACATGTAACCCATAAAGTATATATCGACGGTTAAAAGGAAATAGGGTATAACCGCCAAAAACCAAATTGTTCAGGACAGCTGTTTAAAGTTTGAAATTGCAGAACAATGGTCACAACTTTCTTATTTATTATCGTAACGTAAAAATGAAAACAGCTTTAAAATCGAGAAAAATGAAAGCATCAATTGGTTTTTTATTTATAAGAGACAAAAATGTCGCTTATGCCCTATTTCCTTTTAACCGTCGATATATTTCCATCCACAACAACGATAAAACATTAAAATAAATAATACAAGTACATATGTAACCTATTTACTTCTGACTTAAATATAGTTCCAGCCCGTGACGTCGCGCGTCGGTCCTCGACAATATATCATGTAAACAAACATTCAATAATATAATGTCGAGACATCCGTCTGTCTGTCTGTACTATACAGGGTGAAGTTTTTAAACACATTTTTAGCACTAGCTGTGTTCTGGGGTGTCAGCGTAAGTCCCGATCCCGCGGGAATTTCGGGATCTAAAGTATTCTGTGTCCTAATAATCCCCTTAACTATCTCTATGTATATGTATAGATGTGTTCCTTACACCACACGACCTACCAGTTAAGCTAAACAGACCTTCTCTATCCTAAGGTTGCCTGGAATAAATCGCTTTAAGCGATAAAGTCGCCTGTTTGTACAATTTCGTAGTTAATAAGCTTTCTCATCCTTTTCGTTATTTTCAATGTTTTGTGTGTCGTACAAATAAAGTGTTTATCTATCTATCTATCTATGTCGATTTTCATCCCAATCGGTTCAGTCGTTTAACCGTGAAGAGGGAACGAACAAACTTTCGGATTTATAATATTAGTTAGGATTGTAATATATCGATTTTAAACCACCACGGTTTTGTTTATACCTTTCGACGTCCACAAAATAATAACAATAAACATGGTAATTTTTTTAAAATAACATAATATTTTAATCTAATATTTAAGAATGTGATGGCCAAATTCGGAGACGTTAGGAGGTTTTGAAGTCACATGGTGATACTAGTCTTAGCTCTGATACTGCTCGATCGATTTAGATGAAACTTGGCATAAAGATACATTGATTTATTGAGAATATAATTTGCTACTTTCATTCCGATATTCCAACGGGATCGGGAGTTAAGGTGCGTTTCCACTGACGTGGAGTTGGGCGGAGTAAAGCGGACCACGCATCAGTGCTCACTGATGTCGAGTGAACATTTCGACTATTGTTATTGGCCCATTCACTTCCACACCATCTCAAAAACAAAAGTCAAAATTCTTTATTAATTTGAAATCAAACAATTTGCCGATTTGGATTGTTTTAAAAATTTAGTTAGTATGTGTGCCTTCGGAACGCGCCCACCAATATGAGCAGAAGGCACAAGAAACTCATGCGGGATTTTAATGATCATGGTCACAAAGGTCACGATTACAGACAATCAATGGAGACGCACCGCAACGTGTGCCTCACCTACTACATGTAGGATCTGGAGGTAGACCATCAAATGCTGAATCAGTGACGTAGCGTGGGTCACTGTCGCCCAGGGCGGAGGCATAATTTACCACCCTTTTGACGTTTCAAAAACATGTGGCTTTATAGGGCGGGAGGGACATTCAATTTGGGCAACTTGGTAACAGCTAATATCTTGGAAAAATAAAGCTATTGCATCGTGCGAGCTTCGTACAGTCGTACCATATACATACACGTTAAGTGAACGCTCGGCCGAGCTACATGGTAGGCGGAGTGGGGGGTGTTAGGTTTTATTTTCGTTACGGAACTTCTTGATTCGGTCGCCGCGCTCAAAGCCAGCGATAAAGGCTATGCAATAGCTTAATAACTGTCTGACTGAACGCCAGTGAATTTAGCCGCCCTCCTACTGGTGGCGCCCAGGGCGACCTACTACCGCTACGCTATTGAATACAATCCTATTACAGGATAACCGACGGTATCTACCTGCAACTCAACCTTTACTTTCCTCTATACGAAGTTTGGCTTCACGCTGTCTCTACATATAGCCAGCCATTGTCTACTGTTATTTACATTCAGTTTCGGTGTTACGTTCGATCTGCTCATTTCTAGTTCAATTTGTTCACCTTTGTTTATTGTTACTGGTGTTGGGTTAGAGGGTAAACTTATCCAAATTATTTCATCCGAAAGTTGTCATTTATCATTTTAGACACTTTATTGAGTGGTAAACTGATCCCGATCAAAGCCAAAGTCTTTTTTTTTTATTATTTAGGTCACATAGAAACTTCTTCATTACATTATTACATAGTATATAAACAAAGTCCCTTCCCGCTGTCTGTCCCTACGTATGCTTAGATCTTTGAAACTACGCAACGAATTTTGATGCGGTTTTCTTTAATAGATAGAGTGATTCAAGAGGAAGGTTTTTATATGTATAAGACAATATTTCCAATCAATTGCAGGAATATATAACAAACAAAATATGCCGAATCACGGTGACTTGATTATTGACAAACGAGATCGATTTATTATCTGTCAACTTCAAACGACAGCTGTCCGTCATTACTACTGGCGCCATCTATGTCCTACAAAGGAACTACTTACAACTCGTTTAGTAAAGCGCGGTATAATATAAACTAAAGAAACGTTATCATGTTTCTTTACATATTATTATGTATAATACATGCATAATATAGACGTGCGAAGTCGGGGCGGATCACAAGTTACAAATAAATATATGTATATCTAAAATGTAAACTTTTATCCCGTACTCCCGGGCCGGGATAGTAACGGGATCGGCGCATGGCACAACTAGTATAGCAACGTACAGACAACGGATGTGTCGAAACGACACGACACTATATTGGATCATAATTATTTTATGTATATTTTATGTAACGTCGCGGGCGTCGGGCGTCAGGCGAGGACTTTATCAAAGAATATCTCAGATTTAGCGACACGAAGCTCATTTAACTGCGACCAGAGACTGTAGGCTTGACGTGTTCTCATAGATTATACTTTATACTAGCTGCGACCCGCGATTTCACCCGCGTTAGTCCCAAACACAGCGCCATCTATTGGGTGTATTTGCAACCTAGATGTCGAAGAATTTTATCGATGCATTAACGTACACCGCCATCTATGAGAACTTCATAAAACTAAACAGTAAATAAACGAAACCATTAATTGATACATTTTATTCGTTTACATTCACGACATAAGCGAATAATTGAGATGATAACTATCCTATCCAGTAAGTTAGACCAAAATACGGGTACATGTGAACATTTCATTGAAATCGGTTCAGTAGTTTTGGAGTTTATTGGCAACATACATCGTGACACAAGATGTTTATATATACAGATAAGACAGATATACTACTTCTAACTTATTTACGTTTTTAGAGTTTCGTATACGAAGGGTAACAACGGAACCCTATTACTAAGACTCCACTGTCCGTCTGTCTGTCACCAGGCTGTATCTCATGAACCGTGATAGCTAGACAGTTGAAATTTTTAACAGATGATGTATTTCTGTTGCCGCTATAACAACAAATACAAAAACAAAACAAAAATGAAGTAGGGCTCCTTTACAACATAGTACGGAACCCTTCGTGCTCGAGTCCGACTCGCACTTGGCCGGTTATATTTCAATCTCAAAACCGTTTGACCCGTCGGGTTTCAAATCGATTGTTATCACGTCTCTTCTCGATAGAACTTCATAAAACGGTTTACTTACCTACTTCGCCAAACTTGTTATATTTATTTTTTTTAAAAGTTGAACGGGTTAGGGGTAAACTCATCCGAATACTGAACAGAAACCTATACTTACCTAAAATAAAAGCCAGTTAAATAAGCGCATAGTTCTATTGAAAAATTACAAAAATAAATTTAATTATATGCCCACTCGTCTCATAAACCTACGACCCAAATGGGATGAGTATCGATCGCAACTATTCGTAACTCTGATACGGATCAGCCAATTCTAGTGTGAACTCTGATACGGATCAGCCAATTCTATGTTTGATAAAAATCGGTTAAGCCATTTATAGTTTTGTGCAGTTGTCCCGGTAATCGGGTCGTTCTCAATGAATTATAGTAAAATAACTCTACGCCGAGTTATGAGTGAGTGTATTGTTTACAGGCACACGTTGAAATGTTTATATTTAATAATGGACATAATTAATGCATTATATTACACTAGAGCGTCTCACACGCTGACCGCGCGCCTCGCGTCGTCTCGTGACGCCATCTTTGTAAAATGTACTTCGTAAACAATATTTGCATCGCTAACAAGTTCATTTACACGCATTCTAACACTCATATTTATTTACTTTATTAAAGGGAAAAATATTTGTTAAAAAATCTTTGTAACTACAAGCTACGAGTCTGGAACTTTGCATGGGGGTTTTTTTAGGACGTAGGGGAGCATGGAGAAAGGATTTATGAAATTTGACCCCCAAAGAGATAAAAACCCCTGTTTTTTGTAATTAGTAACTATTATGTGTTCTGTGTTTGTAGGAAATCAATATCACTTTTAAAGAGATACCAACGGGGGTAAAACCGTGGGGCGCAGCTAGTATAAAAGATGGAGGTACGAAAGGGGATCTTTGGATCTACTAAACCTATTTTAATAATTATTTTGCTGATATAAATACAATTAGGTCATTCGTTAGATGAATGCTCTGGAATTCTGCGAGTTATGAAACGCAATGTAAACACACGCCACTGACGTGTGACGTGTCATTCTATGTGAGTTGTGACTGACAGACAGACATATCTGTCAATAGGTAATTATTACACCGATGGATGGTAGAAGTCCACTGTTTATCTATTAATATAGACTCTTGACTGAATATCGACGCACAGCTTAAACCAATGGACAGATCGGGATAAAGTTTGTCATATAGATAGTTGTTATAACGTAGTCATTAGGGTATGGAACCGGGAAATCCCAGTACTGAAAATCCCGGTTCTTGATGAGGCTGGTACCGGAAATCCCGGTCCTCAAAAAGATCTCCGATTCTCGATACCATAGTAGCCATCCGGTAAGGAAGGATTTTGTAATCGTTAATTGATAAAAACGAGTATTCTTATTACGTCCGAGGCCTTACTTGGCCGCTAGCGTAGGGGTCGCGAGTTCATATACCGCCGCAGGGTGCCAAATTTTGAAGATTTTTTAAATTCAAGAAATGCCTATCACCAGTGGTAGTTGTCTGGCTAACATACTATAAATAATAAAATCATGAAGGGGCTCTCAGTAGTCTATTAAATGTATAACTATTACAACAGTGAGCGTTATGGCAACATCGTGACAGAACATGGCGTGTTGTGTTGTCTCTCTGCTATAATTGAGTGTTAATTCACTTGCACAATTGAGATGGCTTTGTTGTGTAAAATTATCTTACAATTCATTAGAACGTTGATTAAATTCACGAGTTTTGCGTTTATTTAGCATTATAGCATATTTTATATAGCATATTTTAACATTATTGCCATTTTTTAACAATATTTTAAAAAGTTTAGTTTAATTCCTAAAATATCTGTCTGGAATCGTAGCTGTAACCTTCTACGTCGCATAGGTAATCAAAAGGGGCAATTGGTCCTCGATGCCAGTTTACATTAGACACGATTCAGAACAGAACGGTAGATGATATATAGCGATAGTAAAGTATCAAATCAAGTGTATGTTGTCCAAGAGTATGTAAACGCTGGAATATGTCCAACTCCCCCCCCCCCTCGAGGTAACCTCTACCCTGTACAGCACGCGGGCGCAGGCCGGGGCCGGTCACGGCTGGCTGACGGCTACGTTACGCGCAACTCTAATGCTTTACATCTGTCGCGAGCCCGCGCTCTGTTATTGACGATTTCATAATTTTCCAAAATCAAAATCTTTTCATCAAATTATTCAAGAAGAAGTTTACTAACTACGACGATGTCACAAATATACAAGACATAAGAAATTACACATGGCCACCTAGCCCCAAGCTAAGCAACTAGAGTTGTGCAATGGTTGCTAGACAAGATATAGAGTACATTTTTTGTAAATATACTTAATATATAATTATACAGACACTGATCAGAAACAAATATCTATAGCATAAATATTTGTTTGAGGCGTATATCGAAGTGGACTGATGAATTGACGGATTATATTGTTCTATTCTTTTTGAGTCAATAAATATTACGTTCACCTTATACTGTCATGCGTATCATCGATGATATGATGACGAATGCTCTTCCAAATATTTCCCTATTCGTTCTTTTGTATCTCTATTAAATAATATTAATAGAACATAGTAAAAAGATATTGTCCAATCAAATCAATCATTGATTGGCATTAGAGAGAGTAATAGGATGTCAAAATTATAATGATGTACTTGGCTATTTGATGTAGGTATTAGCCTAATTTATTATACTAGTTAAATGTCAAATTATACGATTAAATTATTGATTCTTGATTTGAAATAATATCATTAGCACTCTCTATATAATCATCTAAATATAAATAAAAATGAATCGCCGAAATGTATGTGCGCAAGATGTGCGCGCATAACTTACGAACGACACCACTAAATTGGACAATTATTTTTTGCATAATGGTCAGGACAAAGCTTGTATTAAGACATTTTTTAACGTACGAATTTTAGAACGTGAGAGAAACTGCGGAACGCAGCTAGTAAATCTATACTAATATTATAAAGCTGGAGAGCTTGTTTGTTTGTTTGAACGCGCTAATCTCAGGAACTACTGGTTCGAATTGAAAAATTCTTTTTGTGTTGGATAGGCCATTTATCGAGGAAGGCTATAGGCTACTTTTTATCCTGATATTCCCACGGGATCGGGAGTTACGCGGGTGAAACTGCGGAGCGCTGCTAGTTGATAAAAATATAATGACTTCTCTGCCAACTCCTAGCATACATAGCTTTAATACCTCAGTGTTACAGTTTCTAGTGATCTATTATTTTGTTTATTAGTTTATTTATTTTTGCAAATTAAAGCACATATCTATTTCAATGACGTAGCATATTGCACCACTGATGTTATTGTATGAAATTTGAATTCATGTATGACTCATTGAAGCAAAATGATAAACTCACACCAATCGATGGTTGAGTTTACTACTAACCCGGGGATTAGGTAAATGTTTTAAACATGTAAAATCTGCAATATTGGAGGAAATAATTAACTAAAAAGTAAATTCATGAATCGACAGTTTTGCTAAATATTTCGTCAGATTATTTAATACCATGAACCTTCAAAGAGTTCAAAGTACGTAAAGTCACAAAAAACACACAAACTACGGCCTCAATTAGAATCGCTACAAACTCGTTGCCAATACTTCGTTACAAATACACACAAATATTTTACAATATTAAGGTCTCCGTCCACTTTATAGATCTCCTTCGTGTGTTTGAAATCAACACGCGTCTTATTCTCTCCGTACTGTCATGTTACTAGAGCTTATTTCTATTTCTCCATTTGTTTCTACTAATAGGATAAAACGGATTTTCTTATCCGTTCGCTCTAAATAGTAGAAATTAACAAATGTTTTTGTCCTGTTAGTCCTACTAGATCTAAATACCTACCTAGTAAAACTTGACCAACCAACCAATCAACACCTCAATGTTTTGTCCGATCCCGAACACTTTTCATAAACGTTCCAATTAAACTTCGTTTATTGTTTATTTTGTTTAAATAACAATGAATTAACGGTCACTTGTTTGTTATTAGTCTTTGATGAGATTAAATTATCATTTTGATATTTTTCATAGAAATGACTGGCATTTTAAGTGTATTCCATCCAAATACATGTCCCAGACATGATGGCGTCCTGAATTACTTGAACTTAGCGATTTGTTGACGCGTTATATAATAGGTATAGGTACACTGGAGTATAATCCATTCCAATTACATTTAGGTATTCATAAATATATTTTGCTATCATGATTACAATATGGTCATTAGCAAAGAGATGAATTGATATTTTTTTAAGTGGGATGAAATTATGTGGGATGAGAATGGCAGGGACCAAATCAATTGATCCTATTCGAGGCAGATGAATCAATTGTAAATGAAATGTGGATAGACAAGTTTATAACAAGCAAAGAACCGAGAGCTCTCAGAGGTAGTGGACTCGTATCTTGATTCCAGTCTCGAGTCGTGTGATCTATATACCTATAGTGGTAGCAACTAGGTAGAAAGGCCGGCCATTTCCTCGCGCTCGCACTCGCGGCCTTCCGACGCAACAGGAAGCCGTTGTTTACCTCCTCTCTACCTTACACCTCCTTTTATTTATAAAATGTCTTCAATTAATCGATTACACGTAAATACTCGAACCTTGTCGACTGTCCGAGTGTCCTCTCGGTTGACTCGCCTCCGATACCACTTTATGACGTTTAATCGATTTAAACTGACGTTTTGCACAATTAATGTACCCCGAGTGACTCGCGTTGCGTACGGCTACTGGCTCGTAAGATGGTTCGAGTCGTTATACGCTTCTACGTCTGATGTAGTGCGATCCATGTTGTTGTGATCGTTGTAGCGCCCGGGACATGTATCAGATGGAGCGTTACGAGGAATGTTAACCTTTAGTACGTATAAGTATCGATTGTTATCGTGGAATGCAGTGTTTAGCGTGTCTTGTTGCAGCGCACGCTTCCTGTGCCGCGACGTCCCGTGTCGTCCGTCATATTACACTGTGTACCTACTGCACGTCTATACGGCTTCTGTTACGAGAGAAGGATCACACTCGGCACTCACTGGGCGGACGGATAGTGTCGGGTCGGAGACACCTCACCTGAGCCTGACGGGCGGCGGGATGTTGAACGCCGGGAACAGTTTAGCGTTGGGATTCTCGAACAGCATCGCGATTTGTTTTATTTCACCGCGCACGCATCGTGGGACGTCCGCACGGGGTGGTGGCCGGCCGAGCACTGCCGGCGGCGACCGGCCTGCGCCACCGCCCCGCCGCGCCGCGCAGCGCACCCCCGCGCGCCACCCGCCGCCCCACCGCCGTGACGTCACACCCGCCACAAGGCTTTTCGCACCGCTTCTTGTCAACTCGGATGCTCTGTCTCTTTCACTCGCAACGAGAACGAGCGAAACGGCCGCACGATTTGGCAAAAATGTTTTCGAATGCGGGTGAAATGTGAACTAATGCGCTGTCATATCGCATAAGGTTGAAACTCGGTTGTATCGTTGAAGCGGTGAGGAGTCGAGCGCCCTCTGTCAAATACGTGCGTTATGTTTGTGAGGTTGTTACGAGGGTTCCGTCCGTCTACAGGAGCCCCCTCGCAGCTCCCTGCTGTAGGGCTTCGTCCCGAGTCGGAGTCGCGACCATAGACAAGACAATGTTATATTTTACGTTCGGTTTCTTGTTCTTTGTTTTGACCTCCTTTGTAACGCAATGAGATCGCGTTGAGCTCTCTGCTGGGGCATGGGTTCTATATAATTGGGAGACCTTTTTGATGCCTCTCTACTTACATACATACACCGATATATATAACAACCGAATAACGTAACGTAATTTACTAGTTGCGTCTTACGACTGTGTTAACAGATTGAATCAATTTTTAATAAATAAAATAATTGAATGAATTATTTTTTAACTGATTTCGAACATTTCAACTTACATATAAATAATGTTTCCCGCGTACATGCGTAGCAATCGTACACTTACCCTAACAATAGGACGAGTTGACACTAACCCGAATCAGGTTTTTCATAGGTAAGATGTTAATGTAGGTAGATACTTACGGAAAACAATAATTGGTCAATTTATAAGTACAATTTTTGATAGAAATTAATTGGGATGAGTTTACCACTTACTCACTTTTTTATGATTTTATATTTCTTAAATATTACTAGGATTTTGTAACATAAGAATGAATATTATCAAATATTGCTGTACATTCCACACATCGCCATCTAGCCCCAAGCTAAGTAACTACACTTGGGTTATGGGTGCTAGACAACTCATATACTACTTTTGAATAGTTTTCTTTTGTAAATATAATACTTGTATGCTACTAATATTATAAATGTGAAAGTTTGTGTGTGCGTGTGTGTGTGTGTTTGTTACTCCTTCACGCAAAAACTACTGGACCGATTGCGATGAAACTCGGTATCTAGATAGCTGGAGACCTAGATTAACACATAGGCTACTTTTAATCCCGATATTCCCACGGGATCGGAATTTACGCGGGTGAAACCGCGGGGCGCAGCTAGTAATACATATAAACAACCAGACCACAGACAAAAATCTAAGCATAAATACTTGTCTGAGGCGGGTATCGAACCCACAACCTTGTGTTTGGCAGTCCGGCATGGTGACCATTGTGCCAACTGGGTCGTTATGGAATGTTTTCATTCTAATCATTTTTGTTTGATAAATTGTTGAGTTAGAAGACTTGAAACTTCACCTAAAGCAGGTGTCTAGAATCTTGCTTGTGTTGAATACATTCTTATAACAGCCGTTTTGGAGCTCTACGGTTGGTCTGCAATTATGCAGCCGACCGTACCTATATTTAGTTACCTGCTTATGTGCTACTGTACATAAACCGAGCATCGATCTGATACATCACCTATATACATACATACACAGGCAGGTACGTATATAACATAGGTAAGTTGTTATTACATATTATTGTAACGACCTTCATTTTTTTACAAATGTAATCTAAATTAAGTATAGTTGATGTATGGAGAATACATAGTACATACCTACCTGTATGTTGGAGTTTATTATATAACGCCCGCGTCGGCCTTCAAGGCTATCTATCTCAGCCCTTGTTTGTCCAATCCAGGACGTAGGCCTCCTCCACTCCTGACGGTCTAGAACCGTTGTCATCCAATCATGACCTGCGTGTCGTCTGATATCGTCTTTCCATCTCATTGGTGGTCTACCGCGCGGTCTAGTCTGTGCTCGCGGCGCGGGCGCCACTCTACCAGTCTTCGAGTCCACCTTTCATTGCTCATTCGTGCAATATGTCCCGCCGATCACCACTTACGCTCAGCAATCACCTTAACGACGTCCCTAACCTTGGTCTTGGTCTTCAAGGCTATAAGATATCCTAAACTATAGGAGACTAGCTACGTCCCGCGTAACTCCCGATCCCGTGGGTATATCGAGATGAAAGTAAGCCTAGTGTTAATTCAGCTATCTAGATACCGAGTTTCATCGCAATCGGTCCAGTTGTTTTTGCGTGAAGGAGTAACAAACACACACAAACTTTCACATTTATAATATCAGAAGGATAGTGAAATATGTTGAAAGGAGCTCCGTGACCGATTTTGACAAACACTAAAACTGCATCATTAGATTTTTGAAAAAGTCATTGCCCCCGCCAGGAATCGAACCTGTTGATTTAGTATGGAAAATCAAAAGAAATATTTATTTTTGTAATTTTCAACAGTGGACGCCCACCGAAGACTTTTATAATATTTCTTTTTGAGTTTCCGAATATAATAGTACATTGCGATACAAGTGTGGTAAATTGATCACTGCATAGAGGCGGTTTATGACGCGCGAGCGGAACGCGAGCGCGTTTATCAACCCGAGATGGAATGATCAAACCACACGTGTATCGTACGACGTTTTTATTACAGTTGCGAATAAAAGAAGACTTGAAATAAAAAAAGTTAACAAAATACTTGTGTATTTTTATAGGCAATATTTTTATTTTAGTTATACAAGTATAACTACTTCCGAAAGGGCAGGCAAAAGACTTTTAACCTATACAGGCTGACATTTTTAGGGGTTTTTTTCATTTGTTTTTGAGTCGGGGGTTAAAATCAGAATACAATGGTACGGAGGAAATAGCAATTGTACCTAGATGTGACGTGTTTTACGTTATCTTCATCTGACGCCATTACACATATAGGAACTTCTAGAACCTAACCTCCTTGTGAACATTGCATTTTTGTACCAAGTTTTGGCATTATTCTTTGATTTGGTTTCTTTTATTGCTGTTCGGGGAAGTGGTATATTATTATGGTACAACTAGTATGGTATTTAAATAATAAACAAATATTTATAGTATTAAGTAATTTAATGTATAATTAATATAATGTATAGGTAATATATAATGTATTACTTCCCGCACCCCCCTCCCCCGCACTTGGACTTCTTGGGGGGGCGGTACGAGGAGGTCGATGACCCGCCGCTCAGGGGGAGGTAGTCTGTGGGATACATTATGTATTATACACTAGCAGTGCTCCGCCTAGCTCCCGATCCCGCGGGGATATCGGGATATACAGTACCCTATATTACTGTCAATTAATCAATGTATCTTCATACCAAGTTTCATCTAAATCGGTCCAGTAGTTTCGGAACATTCGTCTATACTAATATTATAAAGCTGAAAAGTTTGTTTGAACGCGCTAATCTCAGGAACTACTGGTTCGAATTGAAAAATTATTTTTGTGTTGGATAGTCCATTTATCGAGGAAGGCTAATAGCTACTTTGTATTTAGATATTCCCACGGGATCGAGAGTAACGCAGCTAGTATACATGTATTATGATACACACCGTCATCAGTACCGAGCCTGTGTCCCCCCCCGTCTCCGACGACGGCTCCATACTTCCTCAGACGTTCCACTGCTTCAGCTCGCTTCATCTCTTCACGCTGTAACATACGCATACACACGACACTGTTAGCTCACACTCGCTCGCTAGCTAGGGAGGTAGCGGGTTCGATTCCCGCCCTCTAATGTCTATCTATGCTATAACTGCTATCAGCCTAAGACAAGATTATGTCCCATCAGCGATATCGCCAATCGAAAGATTTCTTGGTATGAAATTGACAGGCATTGTCTGAAAATGATATCAATCTGAAACTTGTCCACCATTTTTTTACCAGCACAAAACCAAGTGATTTTGTGTTGACCTGTTTCATAAAAAAAAAAAATTGCCGATATTGATAATGGAACGTAATCTTGTCTGAGGGGGGCTGTATGGCAAAGACTTTGGACACAACAAATAATATGCCGCGGTGTACTTTGAGACCGATACCTATCGACAGAGGGCATTACTACCAACAAATAAAGCCACCAAATCATTAAATCGTCTCGGAAAGGGAATATCATAGGACATCGCGTTTCCAAGACGCTTTAGAAGTTTAATCTTAAGGCATTATTTGGTCGTCGTAATGCCTTCTGTCGATAGGTATAGATCTCAAAGTGTACCGCGCAAAAGCCAAACTTCCATAGTTTGACGACCCAGTTGGCACAATGGTCACCATGCCGGACTGCCAAACACAGGGTTGCGGGTTCGATTCCCGCCTCAGACAAGTATTTATGCTTAGATATTTGTCTGTGGTCTGGTTGTTTTTATGTATTATAAGTATATATTTACATAAGAAAAGTATATAAGTAGTATATACGTTATCTAGCACCCATAACACAAGTCCAGTTACTTAGCTTGGGGCTAGATAGCGATGTGTGGAATGTCGTGCAATATTTATAGTCAATGTTTGGACCACTTGTATCCCGATCCATTCATTGGTATGAGCTGTGCGTTGAGACTTGAGATACCAATCAGTGAGTGAGATATGTACCTCCTTCTGCAGTTGTAGTGCTCTCTCGGAGGCCTCCACCAGCAACTGTTGTTGTCTGTCTCTCGCACGTTGGACGGCTTCCATGCGAGCTAACGCCATGTCAGGATCTACCACGATGTAATATACACGGTTAATGCTTTAAATGGCCCTTCATTTCATAAACAACGAGTGTTACTTGTATGCGGGCTGTTTTTCCGCAATTGTACCCTTTTTAATTGGGTCCTTTTTGCCTGAGGATGGAGTAGGCTTGCCCAGCACCTACTACCCTCTCAGCTTAGTCGACCGTGTCCAGAGGGAAATTCACCAATACATCTGGAGCCAACTAAGCCGCGGGTTTCATCACGATGTTTTCCTTCACCGTAAGACCAATGTCAATTAGCAAACATACATTTTAATTAAGGAAAATCCATTGATACACGACCGGCCGGGATTCGAACCCACAACCTTAAAAATGAAAGTCGAGGTATCTACCACTGAGCCACCACCGCTCTAACTATGAGTGTTAACAATAGTTGGTCCTGAATACAGTTGTTGTTCAAAGTATACGTGACGTCAGAGTGTATCGGTCGACAGTGGCGCCATCTTGTGCTTTACTGTAACGTTTCATATACGAGGGCGGCACTGAAAATTTCGGGAATCAAGGAAGTGACACAACATTACTATTTAAAAATGTATTTATTGCTTTTCGAAGTATTCTCCGCGAAATTTGACACATTTTTCCATACGATGGAACCAATCATTAAAGCAACCATTCCATTCGGAAGTTGGGGTCTCCTAAATGGCCGTTTTGTAGGCGTCCACAGCTTCTTCAGGTGATGAAAATCTCTGACCACGCAATTTATTCTTTATTTTAGGGAAAGTATAGAAATCATTGGGGCTTAGGTCGGGGCTGTACGGCGGATGGTCTAATAATTCTATGTTTTCTTGCTCTAAAAACTCTTTTGTTCTGTTCGCGGTGTGAGAACTCGCATTGTCGTGATGGAGGATGATGCGGCGGCTGCAGTTCTCTTTACGGAGTTCAGAAACGATCTGTGGCAAACAAATGCTAGCATACCATTCTGCATTAACCGTTCTTTGTCCCTCAAGAGGAATAGTCACAACATGGCCGGTTTTGGAGACAAACGTGGCCACCATTTTTTTTGCAACACTCCGTGAACGAACAATTTTTGTTGGCTTTAACTCATTTTCGAACACCCAAACTCGTGACTGGTTTTTTGTTTCGGGTTCGTACGCGTATATCCAGGATTCGTCACCTGATACGATGTTGTATACAGCATTTGAGGATCCTGCGTGGAATCTTTCGAGAGTTCTGACGCACCAAGTAACGCGAGCCACTTTTTGCTCTTCACAGAGCGAATGCGGTATCCATCGGGAAAACAACTTTTTTACACCTAATTGTTGACTCATGCCAATGTCTAAAGTTGCCTGAAATGTTACATGTCGATCTTCCTCAATCAGCTTACGCACAGCATCAACGTTTTCTTGGGTGAGTGCAGTTTTTGGACGACCTTGACGGGGATCATCACTGAGCTTGACACGTCCACGTTGAAATTCAGCAAACCAGCGATAAATTGTGGTTTTGGATGGGGCTTCATCACCAAATGCAGAAATCATCCGGTCAACACACTGCTTTTGTGATAAACCACGTCGAAAGTCATAATAAATCATCGGTCTTGAATTTTCTCGCGTCAATTCCATTTTCTCAACGACTAAACAAGTTTGACAAAACCTTGTGACAAGACCGAGATTATTTTTTTAAATAAATAAATGGTATTCGATTCTTAAAACCAAGGAGTTTTCAATTAAAAAGATTTAAATATGACAGGAACAGTGGAAATATTCCATTCCCGATACTTTTAGTGCAGCCTATGTATAGAGGACATCTATAGAGTGTACGTGGTTCACTCTGTCCCAGTCACTTCATGATACTTGAACCTTTTACTTGTCTCCCAATTTAGTTTTTATTTATTTGTGTTTACTAATAAACCAGTGAAGATGGATTCCCTTCAGACCCACCGTACCCCTCGCCATACCCATGGTGGTACAGTAGGTATAGAGCAGATAAAATATCGTGATACGAGCTGCACGAAAATATCTCAATAGTCACAGAACAGGAAAGAAGGTACACCTACTGCCAAGGCCTATTGGTACCCCAAAAACTTTATTAGGTTTAACCAAAACCCGGAGTTCGAGTTTAAAAAAAATGTGACACTATTATTCTATGGGAATTCCAGCCATCTAATTATGGTGTTGCTACATCTTAAAAATTCCTTCAATTTTCAACTATGTATCAAATGTGTTACCTTTATGATAGAGTGCATCATCCCTGGCCTCCTTCCACCGGCGCAGCGTGGGCCGCAGCTTGCTGACGACGTACCCCGCCACCACGCCGCCTCCCACCAGGTACCATCCGTACGACGACAGGAACCAGAACACTGCATGAGAAGTACCACACATACTCAATCACTCCGTCATACCACAGTACAAGCTACGCTGGACAAGCGAAGTAACATTACCGATTGGTACAAAAATATACGTGTTTTTATTACAAAATGAACAGGTTTAATTCTTGGCTTGCTGTCTGATAACTCTCCAAGCATGCACTGAGTAATTCTCATTTTTTATAAAATCAAGAAGCTTTAGCGGTAGACAGGATCTTGGTCTATAATAATTCCATGTGATTACTGCCATTTTGATGCTTTAGAAAAGTACTATCTACGTGGTAATAATGCGGTGGATTTGCCAATATCGCATGTGGGAGGATAACAACACAAACGAAGCAGACAATCATTTAGTGCGTAGGAACGGAGTACCAATGAGTGCCGTTAAAGCAGACCCCTTTCTTTAGAGTTTAGGATCTTAAACAAGATTCGTGGACAAACAGGAAGAGCTGCTAAGTTACTTCCAACAAAATGAAGTAAGTATAACCAAATTATTAAAATGTGATTTATTTTACTTCTGAAAGAATGCAGTTTCTATGTTATTTAATTTACAAAACGTTTAATTATGAAAGGATACAACTTTATCGTTGACTAAAGAACCTTGGCTTACGTCATGCTCCAGCGTTTATCGTAATACGTGGGTGGGAAACGAACTTCTATGTTCGTTTCTACTTAAGCCTACAGCTATCATAATTCATTGCAAAACGAGGTCTACACTCACCGTAACTGACCGGGTTGAAAAACGAACCCTGATCCGACACCTCTTCGACCATTGGATCCATTTTCACCTTTAATTTATACAAAAACACAAATTATTTCACAATTATTCCTTCTAGAAACTTATTGGAATCATTCTGATCATTTTATGCGCTTTATGCATGTAACCTTGCCATTATATTTACCTGAGCAATGTTGTACAAATTAACCCTTGTTTTTTTATTCTTTTTATTTAAAATTTCTTATTAATTTTCCATAAAATTAATTATAAGAAAACATGAAAAACAAACATGTTCGTCAGCTCGATTAAATTTTTGAATGACGTTGACAGAAAGAGACGTACTAATTTATAATGACATTGACGGTTAAAAGTTTCATATTTTTCAAGTTTTGGCTTCGCACGACAAACTAGAATCAAGTAGAAATACTATAATTATTTTCCATCTACTTGTTTCCCTACAATTAGGTTCGAATAAAAGTTAGATTCCATACCGTATCCATTTTTTATTTTTAGCTCTACCATAAAATACTAAACAAAATAGTCTATTTTTTTAGATTCGAGACTCGTGGTAAAACCAACATTGTTTGTTCCCCTATTACCTGTGGTCCAACTCAGTGGTCTCACGGAAAATAAGTGGTTGTATATGTATAGGTTAGAAAATAAAAATTGTTAACT
Organism: Idaea straminata; assembly: GCA_951213275.1. Classification (NCBI taxonomy): domain Eukaryota; kingdom Metazoa; phylum Arthropoda; class Insecta; order Lepidoptera; family Geometridae; genus Idaea; species Idaea straminata. The sequence goes on along the minus strand of OX577875.1, from coordinate 50,411 downwards.
TAGTGAAAATATTGTTTGTATTTAGTTTGGTTTGTCCCGGGTACACAGTACTATCACAGCGCGGCCGCGGTCAGCGCCGGGCGTCGGACATCGGACGTCAGGCGTCGAGCGTCAGGCGCCGGGCGTCGGACGTCAGACGTCGGACGCCACGGTGCGGTGGGCGCCTTCTCTTACACAATACAACACATAGACACGACATACATGTACACATATTTACACACAGACTTATGTATTTCAAACTAATCACCTATGTAAGTACAGTCAGCAGCATAACAAGTAAAACAACCGCTCAAAAAGATCATGACATGACACTACATTTTGTATAATTTTTAATCTATTGAATACAAAACACCATCGCTAAAGCATCGTGCTGAGAACGAACCATTTTGGGGCGCTTTTTGTTGATTTTTATTTAGTACGCAAAAAATAAAAGATTTTCCATTTTTTTAACCATTTTTAATCGACAGCAACCTTTGCTGATGACTGTACAATACGATAGAAGTAGGGTTAGCGCCATGATGTGACGTCACAGCGCAGTGACGCGACCAACTTCACTAGAGTAGGATTTAATATAATACAGCCGGAGTGAAGTTAGGTTAGGTTCGTTCACAAGATGGCGCTAGACGAGTCCTACTTATTTCTAACTAGTATACTGTATACACAAATAATGAAATTCCACAAATATTCACGAATGTATACAAATATTGTTCGCCACTACACAACACGTGACTTTCATACAAACTGCTCGTTATTCTGTGCGTCTTTATCAACATTGAACACACTGGAATATAACAGATTGGAACAGTGTTGCCAGTGAAGGCTTGTGGTCCAACTAGTCGTACTACTCGCCGCATTCATTGATGCAAATATTCCTCTATGATTCCCATCGACCCCACAGTAACTTTGATATAAAAACAATTACAATTTATTAAATGGCAATTATTAAATATTAAAATTGTAGGCAACACTGCATATGCTGCTGCTTGTGCACTATGTGTGCGTCAAAATGTAATAATAAAAAAACATACATGGCAATACTGACTAAAATTGTAGGTTGCTGGCAACACTGCACATTGAACACTTTGTATTCACATTTATAAAAAGAAACAATTTCAATTACGGTGACATATAAAAAAAATATTACCTTAACTAAAGGTCTATTCCCTCTAGTACAACCGAGTAGATATACTGAGAACAACACACTCGGACTACTAGAAAGAATAATTCCCACTAGTTCGACGGTTGAACTACGCGGCAGTACTGGCGGGAATACAACCAAAACACTTAAGTACTTATAAACAAGGCGACAAACTACAATAATATTTACAAGGTGACTGTACAACATTGGACTCCTAATTAACACTTTATTGCTTTATTTCTAAACATAAAGGGGTTGGTTACATCTTGGCTTAAACGGTCGACCATTGTTTTGGAACCAAGATCGTTACCGCGGGTTGGCGAGGGGACGAAAAAATGTTACGCGTTACGATTATAAATATTGAAGTCAAAAACAAAAAAATAAATTTTAAATTAAATAAAAAAAAGGTAGACTTCGTTCCAAGCGCGTGTCTCGCGAGACGTGAGTGTACTACTTAAACCAGGCTCCATTGATCCAGCAGATAAACCCATCATAAACACTGATAACTTTTTAAACGGCTCAACTGATTTTCATAAAATCTACCAAACATTCAGTTATCTTATCACATAAAACTGACCGCATAAAGATCGATTAATTCTTATTAGACCTACTACGTATGTACACTGGAAACTGGACAGACTGACAGACTTAACAACTCTTTGTTCGTTCGTGTGTTTGAAATGGTTCTATCACTAAATGACCGTTAATGGTCCTTCGAGCACTATGTTTATGGATATAATGAGCAAATTCGGTTTGTTTAATACACAAAATTGCAATGTTTCAACAAACGTCGACAGACTAGTTGAACCTCCCCATGTGATGTCGTCGTCAACACCGCTCGCGGTTGAGGCGCGCCTTGTGCGTGAGCGTGCGCACGCGGCCGCGCTGCGACACCGACTGCGCGCGCGCACGCCGCTTGCTGATCGCGAGCGCAGAGTCCGACTCCGAGTCCTCGTTGTAGAGCCGCCGCGTAGCGCGCGCGCGGAGTCGGACCGCTCGCTCTCGCTGGAACACACACGGGGGTATATACGCCTTCATTCCACCTCACTTCTATCATACATTGAGAATGGTCTATCATAAACAAAAGCCGTTATACAAAAAAGATGAGAGTCTCTGTTATAAGGCCTACTTAATTAAAAATTAGTTTCATTTAATTTTTTGAACTTAAATAATGTTCAAATTAAATTAAAAACATTACAAAAGTGGAAATGGTAATTGTTGAGAAAAATCGCTTCTAATTAGTAAAAAAAGAATTGTTTATTACAACGCCTGTGATGTGCTGTTGTGACATACTGCACGTACGCCATGTTTTATGGGCACTGGGCAGTATGTGCTAACTATCTAGTAAAGACAAGTGTATGTGTTACCCGTGCGTGTCCGTTGGTCCGGTCGGCCCCGCTGCCCCCTGCCCCTCCCGGCCCCGCTGTCCCCCTGGCGGAGGTCCCCGACGGTCCCGGCCGGCTGACGTCCGTCTCCTCCTCCGTACGTTGTCTGTATAATACATATACAACAATCGTAATATTGCAGGACATAAGTGTCGCCTATGTTCCCCTGGGTGATATCATACAGGTGAACAAAGTGGAATAGACTTGGTTTAACTCTATTTGAAACTGTATGGCGACAGTTATTAGCGATTTACAAAGGGTTTCTCATTCTCAGAGTGATTTGTTCCTGATTATTTGAAGCCACGTCATTTTACGAAATAAAAACTTTTTAGAAAAATGCCACTTTTCTCAATGTCTCGAATTATGCAATATGTTCATAGTTTAAGAATAATCCAAGGTCTCCTTAAGACAGCGGTTCTAACAGCTGCCCCCTGACAGACAGACAGACAGACAGACACCCTCGAACTGTAGACATGCGTTACCTGAACGTGGTGAGAGGTGCATCGTCATCGGTAGAGTATCTCGGCTTGTAGCTCCTGTCCGACTCGTACCTGCCGCCCCCGCTGCCCCCACCGCCTCCGCCGGCCCCGTTCCTGCCCCCACCCGCACCCAGCTCCTCCTCCTCCGTGGAGGAGGTCGAGGAGGAACCTCCCGAGAACCTCTCCCGTGTCCTCGTCCTACGAACCAAACCATTTCAGTTTAATTTTTTATAATATTATTATATTAAAGTTGTATAATTGTTTATTACAACGGCACCTGTGCGTTTGTAAGGAAGTTGGTGTGTAACGGATGTCGTTACTGATGTCACTGCAGCGCTAGTGTATATGTATAATATATAAACTGACCGTTTCTTGTGTCTGTTGTTGTAGGTAGTGGGCGCGGTGTACTCCGAGCTGCCGGAACTACGAGCCCGCTTCCGTACCCTCGTACTCTGTAACACGACACCATGTGATCGATTAGTGCTGAGCTAAGTGCTGGTGAAGTATGTTCAACTATATTTTTATGTGTCATTCATTCATTTATTCACGACCACACGCTCCTCACCTGCCTGTCCGTGTCGTACGTCAGCTCGATGTCGTCCTCCAACTCCTCCTCCAACACCTCTATGTTGGTGTAGTGCGAGGAGCTGGACGCGCCGCGCTCCAGTCTCTCGCCGCCATTGTTCTCCGGCACGTACTCATCTACATACATTAGGGGTAGTAAATACATTCATATAAAAATCTTCAAATCCCCCTATCATAGCGTCTCAATAGTTAATCACACAATCACAAACTTTCACAATGACATAAGTTTCATTTTTTTGTGGTCCTTCGAGTCGGATCAATTATTACAATGGCGACGCATTTTTTAAGAATATTAACGAAAAATATCGTTAAGTGAATGTGTGTTTGTATATGCGAGTAACTAATAAATAAATAATAATAAATATTGCAGGACAATCCACACAGCGCCATCTAGCCCCAAGTTAAGTAACTAGACTTGTGTTATGGGTGCTAGACAACGGATATACTACTTATATACTTTTCTTTTGTAAATATATACTTATAATACATAGAAACAACCAGACCACAGACAAATATCTAAGCATAAATACATGTCTGAGGCGGGAATCGAACCCGCAACCCTGTGTTTGGCAGTCCGGCGTGGTGACCATTGTGCCAACTGGGTCGTCTAAGTAACTGACCATCATCAGTGTGTGCCGGTTGTTGTATCGAGGTGGAAGGTGCGGGTTCGATGCTCGCGGTGCTGCTTTTACTTTTACTCTTCTTACCGACTCCTTTACCTGTAAACATAAGTGATATATTCAATGTAACTTAGTCTCAAAGCGAAGTAAGTGCTTGGTTCGACCGCCCCCCCCGCCCCCCCGCGACGAGCGCAGCACCCCACATACTAACCCTTCCTGTGATGATGCAGAGGTACGTCACTGTCCCACGAGTCTTGCCTGGCGGCGGCGTGACGCCCGCGCCGCCGTGACGTCACCGCCAGCGGCTCCGACGACGACGACGACGCGTACCCGTTGCGGACTTTCACTTTACATACAACAAACAATGTATTACTATATTATTTGTCACGTTCCGTCACGTCTGCTCAATACAATCAAATATATTCATTCTAGTACAGGAACACCGGCACTCACAAAAAGTGTGACGTCATCGCTCACGTTCCCGTTATTGTCAATGTAACCATAGCAACCATAGTACGTTACCATGTTTTCATATGACGTCATTACGTAAAATTATCATCCGTAAACTGACATTACAGACAATCATTTGTTTTTTCTTCATAAATTTGAATTGTCACAGTAAAACAAGTTGATGACGTCACTAGCTCATCACTAAATGCTCATTGCATGAAGGTTTTGTATTGTTTCCGGTAAAATGTACTGCAGGTAGACGCTGTGACGTCACCCTCGTGGCCGGCACGTCCCAGTGAACAAAGCAACATGTCCCCGGCACTACACGACACTACACTACATACGTACCAGCAGCGTGCCTCCGGCGCGGCAACCGCTCCATCCTCGACCAAAGAGCCTCGAACAGCGCGGACAGGCGGACTGTCATCGAATATATCTATATACATACAAACATTGCACTGTTAACTGTCTGTCTGTCTGACTGACTGACTGACTGACACACTAGTAAGTAGACCTCGCGAGCACAGCGAGGTGCTTCCAAGTGCTACATCAAGTAGTCAAATAACCAATTCCAGTGCTGGATTGCTAAACTTGCGCAAATTACTGCGTTTTAAGGAGTTATTTCTGTTCATCACTCCGAAGATCCTCATCGGATCTTCACCAAATGTTTACAAGACCAACTTGAAGTCACTGCGTTTTAAATAAAAAAAGAATCATCGATATCGGATCTAATAAAGCAGAGATATCCTCTAAGTCAGGTAACACCTGTATACCAAGGTGTCAGATCTATAGAGGAGTACCAACATACATACATACTGACACACTCTAAGCTGAGACGCTTCGCTCGCTCGGTCTATAACGTTACATTTGGTTTTTCCAATTGATTAAAACTATTTTGGCAACAGAAAAAAACTTATAATCTACAATATCTAAGCTTCTAGACGGTTTCAAGCAAACATAAGGTGTAATTCCACAATGTTCACCTGTAGAGATATACTCAGACCACCGCGCGCCCCCCAGGGGAACAGAGTGGAATATACGTAGTGAGGGAGCTCCCCGTATCATAGGGTCGAGTGACAGGTGTCAGTACCATCCGTCAGTCTGTCCGTTTCTTAATGTTTACAGGTCAAAGTTTAGGGGGGGGGGGGAGCGCAGAATTCAGCCAGTTTTTGACTGGTTCGGAAGCCGTTCTGCCGCTTTTTTATATCACATTATGGCTTTTTTTGTCATATCTCTGGATCTGGACCACTTGCGTGAATCAAACTATCCAGGAGGTATGTCCGGGGTCATTATCTACCGATATATGAAAGCGGCAGAACGGCTTCCGGACCAAAAAATAATGGCACGGCAATACTCGAGCATGTACACAAATAGAACAAAATATGGTAAAGTTCTCCATTTTTCCACATTATAATGATATTGGTCGTATTTTGTGAACTAGATGTGGAAAAAAGATAAGAAGTTTAAAGTCACGTATTTTTAATTATCTTCATCAGCATCTGACGCCATTACACATATAGGAACTTCTAGAACCTAACCTCCTTGCTTACATGGCATACTTGTACGAAGTTTAGCCATCATTCTTTAAACCCAAATTCAGCCCCAGAGTCCACCACTCGGTGCCTCCCCTCCCTCCCCCTCCCCCCCCCCCCACACCGACACCGGTCACTCCTTCCCTCCAATGATAAGGTGATCTCCTCAACTATACAGGATGTAATGAGTGGGGAGTGTTGTACCTGACTCGAGTCCTGAACGAGACGGAGTGCGCGAGTAGAGAGTGCAACAAACAACACAACATTCACATATTTGTACATATTATATTATATATGTAGGTATATTACTTATATCATAATAGTATAGAGATCTATCTATATTGTATTCTTGACAACCTTCGAAGGTTGCGGGTTCGATGCCCGCTGTCTAACTAGTATATACACATTTGTCTTGTTCTGGTTCTGGATGTTTCTGTATGTATATAAGTATTCTATCCGTTGCCTGGCGTCCCCACAACACAAGCCTAGTTGGTTATCTCGAAAGGAGCACAAGTCGCGTGGTTTCAAGTACTCACCCGACTCCTCTTGTTGGTGTTGTACAGCCTGGAGTTGGAGAAGACGGTCCTGAGGTCGGCGGCGAGGTCGGCGGGGGAGTCGTACACGCGGCGCTCCAGCTTGTCCTGCACCGTGCCCAGGTCCATGGGGCTCCTCACCACGGTGTGGTAGTCCGGGACCGTGGAGGGGGACACCGGCCGCCGGAACGGCTCCGCGTCCGGGGACGCGCACAGCTCTATGCCGTGGAACATAACACATACATACACAGCCGGCTCCGTAGCCCGTAGCTCCCGATCCCGTCATAATATCAGGATAGTAAGTTGTTTATGACACTCTGAATGATTCAATGTAACCAAGTTTCATCTAAATCAGTCCAGTAGTTTCGAAGCCTTTTTGTTACAAAATCTTTCCTCTTTATAATCTGTTTATATAAAAATCTTGTGTCACGATGTATGTTGCCAATAAACTCCAAAACTACTGAACCGATTTCAATGAAATGTTCACATGTACCCATATTTTGGTCTAACTTACTGGATAGGATAGTTATCATCTCAATTATTGGCTTATGTCGTGAATGTAAACGAATAAAATGTATCAATTAATGGTTTCTTAAGCAAGTGTTTATTTACTGTTTAGTTTTATGAAGTTCTCATAGATGGCGGTGTACGTAGATTCATCGATACAATTCTTCTATATTGTTTGACATCTAGGTTGCAAATACACCCAATAGATGGCGCTGTGTTCTGTTTCTTAGAATATCAATAAAATATAGCAGTACGAAATTCGCCGGGTCAGTTAGTATTAATATAAATACCAAGGAATCACGTTGTCCCATACAATGCCCCTCCCGCGTTGATCCGTCAGTGAGTCAGGACATACCTTTGAGCAAGTCCTCGGCGGCCTTGAACCAGTCCCTCCTCCTGACGGGAGGTTGGAACTCCTCGTCCTCGGACCTGTACTCGGCTGCGAGGGCCTTGTACTCGGAGAGGACGTCGGCCGTCTGCCAGCGCTCGATCAGCCGCAGCAACAGGTCCGTGATGAGACGCGCGTGGCGGACGATGCGGGAGTGGGCCTCGTTGTAACTATACATATTACACCGGTTCATATTTAGGACAACATCGCACACTCTGACACAATGAGGTGTCGTGACGTATCCTCACCGTTCAGCGTTCCCGGCGATGTGCCTGACGTCCCACTGCGCGGCGGCCGCTCGCCGGTAGAACATGCTCTCGAAGCGTGCCTTTATCGTCGCCAAGTCGATGGGGTACGGTATTATACGTGCGTACGATGGATATCTGTGTACGTTATATTTTACAATGTATATAGCATGTATATGTCAGTGGGTAGGGTAGTCTAAGGCAGGTATATACAACATACCGCTGCAGGTCCACGGGAGCGACGAAGGGCTCGGCGGCCGCGAGAGACATCACCTGCCCGACGAGGTGGGCGAGCGCCTCGCACGCGCTCTCGCAAGTACCCCCGCTCCAGTCACCTGTGTACACACGTACGTAGGTACATACTACTTGTAGACCGTCCACTACCGGTTCGAGGTCATCTACTACAGTCGTAACTCATCTACGGTCGTAGATCATAGACAACAGTAGGAGACCATCTACGTTCGAAAACCGTCTACTACGGTCGTAGGCTATCTACTACGGTCGTAGGCCAACTACGGTCGTAGATCATAGACAACAGTAGGAGACCATCTACGGTCGAAAACCGTCTACTACGGTCGTAGGCTATCTAGAATCGAACGTACACACACTAGTGTACTCACCCGGTTCAGGTTGGTAGAGCGCCGCCCTCAGCTCGTGCGGGAGCACGGGTAGCGCGGCGCCCGGAGCGGGGGGCGCCCGGGGCCCCGCCGGCTCCAGGTCCCACGGGGAAAGCCGCTCGAGCTCCCCGTTATCCCACCGCACGCGCACCGAGAGGAACTGCGCGGCCGCGGTGGCCGCCCACCGGGCGGGCGCAGAGAGCGCGGCGGGCGGCGGGTCCGGCTCCGGTCGGTCCACCACCACCCCGCACCACCACTGGTCGTCTATGATACACCGGAACCTGTCCCCAGACGACCACCGTCGCGACACACCTGCTTCCACCTTCACACGAACACATAATATTATGAATTAGCTAGCGTGGACACTATCTAGATTATAATAATATAAGGGGTTGTATATAATCGTAGCACGCACGTAGCACACAGCTACATGTACCGTAGCACGTGCAGTGTGCGCTACGAGGCGACGAGGCGACGAGGCGACGAGTGCTACATACCTGTTGCTTGAGTACGAGGAAGTCGATGACGTCAGGCATGTCGTGGTAGCGCACGGTGAAGGTCCTACTGCGGCCGCCCAGTGACGTCACTAGACGCAGGCACGCCACGCGCGGCGGCTTTATCACGTACTTTATACCGACCACCTTCACCGGCTCACATTCCTGCACACATAGAGGGGGAGAACGTTAAATCCTTGTTTAACGGATGTCTACATTATAACAGCCATTAGCCCGCCATCCGTCCATCGGTTGGAGCTGTATGCGTTACATCAGTCAGTCAGTCTTAAACTTACATATATTTGTGTCCGTTCCCATGGCTTGTCCCGCGGGTTCACCTTGTAGAGATCCTTCTCAGCGACCGCCTCGAAGTATCGCTGGTGACCCTGCAATATATACACACATATTACTCTAGACTCTAAGTCGATACGGTATAACGTTCGTTATCGCTTGCAGGTGCGTGCTGCATGGAGTGGGTGACGTCACAGGCGACGGGTCACTCTGAGACCGGACGCCGAGCGGAGCGCACGTCTTTATAGCGGACCTTATTGTGGCGAGCGAGGGATACTTTTATAGGAGGAGATTTTAACACTAATAGAAAATATTAAATAAATTCATTTTATTTGGGTTACATAGAGAATATTAATAGTGTACGTAATAATACTGACCAGCCTGAAGTACATGCACTCGTCCCCCATCTGTGGGTGGTAGGGGGCCTTGCGGGGGGTGACCGCCGTCAGCCACTCGCCCACGCGGTACGCCTCGGGCAGCTCCTCGGGGGTGAGCGGGCGGGCGGGGGCCGGCGGGGGGGACTCCGCCGTCGCCGCGCTAGTGCTCGCCAGCGGGGACCTAGGGGCCGGCCGGGTACATCTTGATGTATATACATACACACACTGTTTGTACATCCAATGTTATATGTATAGTGGTAGATACTGACCGTTCGTCGTCTTCAGTCGTGGCGGCTGCCGGCGGGTGGTGGTTGGTGGTGGTCCGCCTGGAGGTGGTGGTGGTGGGCGGGGCGGGGGGCGTGTAGCGACGCGGGGGCGCGGCGGGGCGGCGGCGGGCGCGGGCCGGGGGGGCCAGCGACCGCCCGCCCGCCTCCCAGTCCGAGTACTGCGAGCCGCTCGAGGACGAGTCCGACGACAGGGACACCTCCGAGTGTTGGGACGAGTGCAGGGAGGACGACTCCTCTTCCTCCGAGGAGGGGGGCCGAGGGGCGCGCGTCGGGGGTGGCGGGCGGGGCGCGGGGGGGCGGCGAGCGCGGCGTCTCGGGGGGCCCGCCTTCTCCGCGCCCGCCGTCGATATCATGAGGGGTCGGCGTCGCATCTCGCGGCGGTACCACGCGAGCTCCGCGCGGTTCATGTCGACCGCGGCGGCCTCGATGCGGGCCCGCGTCGCCGCGCCCAGGGGGGGCACTATCGGTCGCGTCGACGGGGGCAGCTCGTCCGCCCAGTCGCCGGGCGTGTGCCGCACGCCCTCGCCGCGCCACACGCCGGGGGCGGGCGCAGGGGCCGGCGCGAGTCCCAAGGCGGGCGCCGCCGCCGCCGGCGCCGGGGACAGCAGCGACGGAGGCAGCTCCTCCCGGCCGGGCACGAGTCGCTGCAGGCACGGCGGGTGGGGCGCCCCCTCGACGTCGACGAGGAAGGGCGGGGGCAGGAGATGCGGCGGCGTCTCCGTCTGCTCGTCGAGCACCCCCCCGAGCGCGTCCCTCGCGAGCGGCCTGTAGTCCGTGTGGAAGAACAGCTCGAGCGGCAGCTCCTGTAGCCGGGGGTGTCCGGCCCCGAGGCCGAGCAGCAGCAGGTGGCCGTGCGAGTCGCTCGCGGCGATGCTCCCGGCGCCCCCCCACTTGGCGTCGAAGATGGCCCCCTCCCCCTGGCCGTCGATGACGTTGGAGAAGTCGGCGAGCGGCTCCCCGGCCTCCGCGTCCCACACGATGAGCTGGCCGTCGTGTCCGGCGGACAGCACGACCCCCGGCAGCGTGGGATGCGGCTCCAGCACGTAGGCCTCGTCCTTGTGCCCCCGCAGCACCCGCACCTGCCCCCCGCTCCGCGCGCACCACACCCGCACCGTCGCGTCAGACACCGCCGTCAACACCAGAGAGTCGGACCGGTCCCAGCACACCATCGTCACCCGCAACTTGCCCTGCACACAACACACAACATGATACACCTCATCATTGTCCTAGCTTGCCTGTGCAATGTCGTCTACAGAACATGGCAATACAAAGTGTATGTGACAGTGGAAGATATACCAAGTTATCATGACCCATCCACCTCTAGCAGCCTGTTATATCTAAACTGTGGGTGAGGATTATTCTTCCGAGACTAAACCTTCACTTGACCGATATAATCTAACAGATTTCATCAATAAGGCCAATCTACCGTCGACATTCTTTGACTTTCAACAAGCGTTCGACCAGGTCTGACACAAAGGTCTGCTATGCTGAGTCTCGGTAAAACTTCCACACTCTGACTTCCCTATGTTATCTATCATCCATACCTCACTCAGTGATAGTGTTTCAAGTCAAACCTAGATGACATCCATGCAGGAGTCCCCCGAGGTTCAGTGTTGGCTCCACTGATATATTATATCTTTACAAAGGACCTACCAACGAGAGACGGTACAGACGGCGATGTTGTCGTACATACCTTGTCCCGTCCGTCCTGTACGCCGGGGCCGGCGTCCGGCGCGGGCGTGAGCAGGGTGTGCCTCCACTGCGTGGCGTGGAAGGTGAAGAGGGCCGCGGTGCCGTCCTTGCTGCCGGTGACGAACCGCAGCGCGCGGTGCGCCCACGCGATGCTGTCGACGGCGTCCCCGTGCACCTGTGTCTCGAGGATGCGCCGCGGCGTGGTCGGCGCCGGCTCGTGCTGCACGGCGTACACTCGCACGTGCTGGTCCGCGCTGCCGGCCGCGAGGAACGCGCCGCCGGCGGACCACGCCGCGCATATCATGTGGCAGGCGCCGGGCCGCATCCGCTCGACGTACTGCACCGGCTGCGAGAGGAACTGTCCGTCCGGAGAACAGGTCCAGAAGGCGACCGAGCCGTCCGTCGACGTCGACGCCAGCCACCGGACCTCCCTGGCGGGCGGGGCCCACTGCACGCTGGTGATGGTCCCGGCGTGGGCGTGCAGCACGGCGCGCGGCGCTCCGGTCGCCAGCTCCCACACGCGCAGCAGCCGCTCCACGGAGCCGACGGCCAGGAGGGCTCCGTCGTGGGACACGCACGCGTCCGTTATCTCGGCCGCCGCCCCGCGCAGCGACGCCAGCAGACGTCCGTCCGTCGCCGACCACACCTGTACACAATATTTATTTTCACATATCACCTCTCCGTCGCCCAAAACCATATCTCTTTACACCGTAATAAACTCACGTCGTTGTCACCAAAATAAAGTGTTCATCTGTGACCTTCTATTATATAAAAGTGAATCGTTGAATGTGTTGCGAAGCACAAATCTCGAGAACAGCTGAACCGATTTCGTTAATTAGAGTATTCCTCAAAGTACGAGGATGATTCTTACGGAGATAAAAAATAAAATAATTGTCTGACAAAGACTAAAAACATTTATTTCATTTATTTGCATTCATATGGTAGGTACAATAGATGTTACAATAGGCATACAAGTTCACATATGAGCCCTGCCGGGCATTGCAATAGCGTGCGGTGACAGACCGAGGCTTTTCTTACTATACGTAGGCACTAGATATACAAATAAACTTGTCCGGTTAGTTACGTCTTGTTATATTATTATGCCAAGTTAGATAGGTAAAGAGTGATGGTAGTGTTAGTTATTAGTTTGTCGCTCGTTCATTACATTGTGTCAAGTTGATCTTAAAACGAATATCTAAATATACTGTCTAAATATCGTAACAAATATATTATACCTATGTTTGCGTATTGCAATGTCATGTACCTATTTCTAATGTGTAATGTTTTTAATGTCATTTCTTAAAATACCCTTAATTAATTAATAAATAATATAATATAATTGCAGAATGATGTCAATCTTCTATATATATAAAAATGAATTGCTGTTCGTTAGTCTCACTAAAACTCGAGAACGCCTGAACGGATTTATCTTATCTTAGTCTTGAAATGTTCGTGGAGGTCTAGGGAAGGTTTAAAAGCCGAGAAAAAATCGAATAATTTCCGGTAAAACCCTAAAAACAGCCCTTTTCTATTTCCCATACAAACGTTTTCTAGAGTCAACTCCTACGGGATCGGGACTTACGCGGGTGAAACCGCGGGGCGCAGCTAGTCTATATTATAAAAATGAATTGCTGTTCGTTAGTCTCACTAAAACTCGAGAACGGCTGAACGGATTTATCTTATCTTAGCCTTGAAATGTTCGTGGAGGTCTAGGGAAGGTTTAAAAGGCGAGAAAAAATCGAATATCCGATATTCCCACGGGATCGGGACTTACGCGGGTGAAACCGCGGGGCGCAGCTAGTGTTATATAAATGTCTAAATTAAGTAAATAAAATTAATGAACAATTATAGCATAAAAAATAAATTGTAATTAGGTAAAAATGATATGTCAGGTAGATAAAAGGTCACTCTAAGTATTCATTTACGCTGTAGTATACTTTATGCATTAGGTAGCGCTGTTACGAATTTAGAATACTTAAGCTCGTGTTTTAGGTCATTGGGTAATTTATTAAATCAAAGCGCAAATCTCCAAATGCATCTACACAGAAGAAATCAAACACAAACATAGATGGATTAGCAAACAAAACACACAATACAAAACAAGTGATTAAACCAAACATATTATCCTATGTCACACGTGAAAGATCAACTTCCTTATCAGAAATGCCAAAAAACAACTAAATGCCCCCGACGACCGGAACAGTAATATCAATAATGAAAACAAAGAACAATCAACTCAAACAAATCGCACCCCAATCCGGCCGGTCACCGTGGGGGCAACAGACCAAAACCCTCCAATTCAAACATTCGACACTTGTACAATACAATACTTGTACACTTCTATCAACTGAAAGTCATATGAATGAAACACTGTCCGATAATACAAACAGCAAAGCCTACGTTAATAACCTGCCAACAACACAAATATCTTACAATCAAGATAGTCCTTCAAGTAAAAGGTGTGAAGTATTCAACATAGCAACCCTAAATGTAAGAACTCTTAGGAAACAAAAATATCTGATGGAGTTAGAGAAGGCTCTAGAAAATATTAAATTTGACATATTAGGAATAAGCGAAATGAGAAGGCTAGGCGAAAAGATCGAAGAATATCAAGATTATATCCTATTCCAGAAGGGTGAAACAGCAGGTCAGAAAGGCGTGGGATTCATAATTAAGAAATCCCTAAAACGATATATACAAGAATTGATGATAGGTATTTCGGAAAGACTGGCATTGCTTACTATAAAACTCCCAGGATACAAGAAGATATGGTCAATAATGCAAGTCTATGCCCCCTCCGAAAAAGCAGATCAATCAGCAATAGAATCTTTCTATGAAGAAATTTCTATAGCAATAAGAAACAACTTAGATAAACACATAATCATAATGGGAGATTGTAACGCACAGATAGGTGCCAAGCAAAACATTGAAGAATACGTACTTGGGAGGTTCGGGCACGGAAAAAGAAGCCCAAATGGGCAGAAACTCATTGAATTTCTTATGGAACACAACCTGACTTTGCTCAACTCAACTTTCAAGAAAAATAAGAAATCTAAATGGACTTGGATTTCACCTGACGGAACGTACAAAAACGAGATCGACTACATTGTAAGCAACTACCCCCCTAAGGCATTTACAGATACTACAGTTATATCGACATTAAATTTTAACACAAACCACCGCACCGGTAAGAAGTTCTCTCAGAAAATATCCAAGCAAAAATTCCCGAAAACATATAAAAAACTATGTGTCAGAACAGTTTAGGGCCGACTATGGCAATTACAGTAAAAACCATATAGACGATATAAAGGAAATTATTAGTAATGACACGATTGATGTCAAAGAGAAATATAATATACTAGGGAAACAACTGAAGAAGTATATCATTACAAACAGTAACCAAAAATACAATAAGTACCAACTTAGCGATCATACTCTAAAATTGATAAACGAAAGAAAAGAACTAATATCCAATGGAACAGATAAAGAAAACATAAAATTGATAACAGAAAAAAGCAAAGAAATAAGAAAAAAATATTAGAAACGACCGCAAAACAAAGAGAATACAAACCCTAGAATTTCATATATCAAAAACCGGTGGCATTAAAAAGGCACTTAACGAACTCAAAGAGACGGGAAAGGAATGGTTACCAACATTGAAAAAGAGATCAAAAAACATTTCGAAACGTAAAAACATCAAGGATCTTGCCACGGACTTCTACCGCCAACTGTACGCAAAAGATAAATCAACAGGACAACACGATCAAAACGTCAGATACAGCACAAAAAGCTGATGATGAAGAATCTCCCCCTAGCATTTTACCGATGGAAGTGAAAAAGGCCATCGAGAGTCAAAACATGGGTAAAGCACCAGGCCCGGATAAAATAACGAATGAACTAATGAAGGGAACAATAGATGAGCTGGTACCAGCACTAACAAAAATATTTAATGAGATCTTGGTAGGCGGTCATATCCCGGAACAATGGACAGAGTCCCATATAATTCTGCTATACAAAAAAGGTGACAAAGACGACATTGGAAATTACAGACCGATAAGTTTAATGTCTAATGTGTATAAGGTTTTTGCAAAAATCATATTGAATCGGATTTCCACAATGCTAGATGAACAACAACCCATCGAACAAGCAGGCTTCAGGAAAGGGTTCTCAACCATAGACCATATTCATACAGTCAAACAGGTGATAGAAAAATACAACGAATACAACAAAGTTGTGTACATTGTTTTTATAGATTATGCCAAAGCTTTTGACAGTATAGCGCATGAGCACATATGGGAGACCCTGAAACAGCAAGGAATACAAACAATATATAGTAAAATTATAAAAAATATCTACTCAAATAGTAAAGCCAGGATCCAGTTAGAGTCTTTAGGTAACGAATTCAAAATACAAAAAGGAGTGAGGCAAGGGGCACCCCCTTTCACCCAAACTATTCTCAGCAGTTTTAGAGAATATTTTTCGAAAATTAGACTGGGAAAAATTTGGTCTAAACATAAATGGATCAAAACTTAACCATCTCAGATTCGCAGACGATCTAGTACTCTTTGAGGAAAATCCTAAAAATTTAGAAACTATGATCCAAAGGCTGAACAGTGAAAGCATAAAAGTCGGACTAAAAATGAATGCTAACAAAACGAAATTGATTACTAACTCCGTACAAAGGGACATTAAAGTTGGACAAGAAAACCTCGAATATGTTAAGGAATACATATACCTTGGCCAGGTTATCTCTACTGAGGAACAAAATGTAAAAGAAATAAATATGAGAATAGCCACAGGATGGAGAAAATACTGGGCACTAAAAGAAATAATGAAGTCTAAAAATCTAGGAATGGCTATAAAAAGAAAGACTTTTAACACGTGCATACTACCATGTCTAACTTACGGATGCGAAACCTGGGCATTGACCAAACCCCTCAGAGAAAAATTAGCCATCTGCCAAAGAGCAATGGAACGAAGCATGATAGGCATACGAAGACAAGATCGGGTTAGGAGCACTGTCCTTAGGTCAAAAACTAAACTAACTGACATCCAAAACCAAATAGACCAACGGAAGTGGAGATGGGCTGGTCACATGATGCGAGACACAAAAGAGAAATGGAGCAAAAAAATAACCGAATGGTACCCTAGAGATGGAAAAAGAAAGCGGGGAAGACCCACTATGAAATGGGATGATGACTTGAAGCTGACCGTTGGTGCAAAATGGGAAAGGGTGGCAAATGATAGAAGCCAGTGGAAGTCGTTGGAGGAGGCCTATGACAAAAGGCACACTGAAATTAGAGATATAATATAGCAATAACTCTAATCTAAATGTAAATTAACTTGTAAAATTCAGAATAAAGGGCTTTATTATTATTATTATTAATTTATTAAATATTTTTTATCACAGTTGCTCATAAAGTGGATCTTATTCAACGGCTTGGCTTTTAGGCTTATAATCCAACATATTATGCACGCGTGCGTTTTAGATTTGTTAACTAGTGCTGTAAAGTTATCCCGAAAAGGTAGGTACCAAAGAGTTTTTTAGCTAGCAAAAATGGTTGTCTCTAAAGTCGGTTTACGAACGAAAATTTTACGTGATAATGACTTAGAAAACGATTAAAAATTGAGTTGTTTATTTTTTGTTTTTTCTTTACTTAAATATATTGTTTTTCCGTACCATTGTATTTTGTTCTTAACCCCCGACGCAAAAACAAATAGAAAAACCCTAAAAAATAATGTATGTCACACGAGGATGTATAGGTTAAAAGTCTTTAGCCTGGCCTTTCCGGAGCATAATTAACAAAAAAATGTTGTTTAAAAAAATGTAAACATAGAGTTATCACAAATATTTTGTTAATTATTATTTTGTTTTCTTTTCAAGTCTTTTCTTTTATTCGCAACTGTGATAAAAAACGTCGTACGATATACGTGTGGAATTGATATTTGCATCTTGGCTTCTTATGACACGCTCGCTGCCGCTCGCGCGTCATAAACCGCCTCTATGCAAAGATCAATTTACCACACTTATATCGTAATGTACTATTAACGGACATTGAATGGAGACCCTTGCTGTGTAACTGTAGGTTCGACCTCGGAAGTACTAGGTCTACGTCTTTATCTTTTCTATTTGGTCTAAGTTCGAATCGTCGTGGTATCTGGCCTAAGTTGGTGTAGTATTCTGAATGTTTTTTTACAAATTTACATATTTCCAGTATGTATAGGGAAGGTAAGGTCAAAATCTGGAATTCTTTAAAATACGGTTTACAACTGTCAGTGTTTTTTATGTTTGCGTATCCTAGTACACATTTTTTTTGCAATTTAAATATTTTATCGACGTCCGTACTATTTCCCCAGATGATAACCCCATAATTAAGTCTCGAGTGAGCGTATGCATAGTAGGCAATTAATGCAGTTCGAAGATCAGTCGTTCTTTTAATTTCGCGAAGGGCATACGTAAAACTGGATAGTTTTGATTTAGTCCGTTCTATGTGTTGTTTATAGTTTAAGTGTGTATCTATATCGATTCCGAGTACATAGGGTTAATGTTTTTACACATTCTAAAGAAATATCTTCCGATCGAATATTTAGTGTAGGTCGTTGACGTGGTCTAAATTCCTTAACTTTAGTTTTTGCCAAGTTAATCTGTAGGTTGTGATCAGTCAGCCATTTGTCGACGGTTGCCAGTGAGATGTGATGTTATCTGTGCTAGTGCAAGGTATTCATATAGATCCCCCCCGTGGGTTCCCGCCTTGTCGTGGCGGGGGGGCTTAGTAACCGTGGCCTTGCCAACCACGGTGAAGCCAAGAGGAACCCAGGGCCAAGCCAGGCAGGTGGAGCTGGCTAGCCCGAGAGGGACCGCTGCACCGACTTCCCCGCAAAGTCCGATGTGAGCGGTACGAGAGGTAGGTCGCAGTGCTGTATGGGCGGTACTGCGACTGAGGCGGGTTGCGGTGTAGTATGGGCTGCACCGCAACTGAGGAGTAAGGGCCACGGCGGGAGAGGGTTGCCGGTATTGCGGTGAGCCGTTTCCCCTACCTTCCGTGGCCCTGACGGGGCCGCCACCGCTAGATGGCGGACGCGGTGGGGTCGCAGAGGAAGAGGACTGTCGGCGTGTCGTTGCCGCTTTCCCTGTCCTCTGCGACCGGAGTGGCTGGCGATAGGGCTACTTACCTGACCCATCGCAGGGGACCATGGGCGTCCAGACATGGGGCTGTCTGGCGTCCATCCGCTTGGTCCCCGAGAAGGAGGTTGCGACGTTCCACGTGCTCTGGTGCGTCGCAACAAGGGGGAGGGGCGAAAGCCTCAGAGGAGGGTCCTCACGGACAAATGCCGTCGGGGCTGCTGATGAATGCGAAAGCGATGCCGGTAGCCCCGACAATAGGCATCGAGACGGAGCACCCTGGGGTTTTAGTCGGTTGGAGCCCGACATAACCACTTCGTTGGCCCCAACAACGGAGTGGTACCCGACCGGGTTTCCCCAGGACAAAAAAAAAAAAAAAAAAGGTATTCATATAGATATGTCGTCCGCGAACTATACACTCGGTGTTTCAATGTGTTCCGGTAGCTCGTTTATGTACAATAAGAACATAAGACATCCGAGTACGCTGCCTTGAGGTATCGAGCTGGTTACCTGAAGGGCATCCGAGCGTACCTTTTGGATTTCACCGGTATCCGAGTTGCTGTGTTCGATTTCTACATACTGCACCCTATCATGTAAGTACGATTTGAACCAGTCGTGGGCTATTCCTCTGATACCTACGCTGTATAGCTTGTTAAGTAGTATGGTATGGTTAACCCTATCATATGCTTTCGTCATATCGAGCAATAAACCGACTACATTCTGTTTTTTGTCAATTATATTAAGAATTTTAGTTACGTACTTATAGACTGCCAAAGTAGTTGAGTGGTTCTTTCTAAATCCACACTGAGCCGAATTAAATATTTTATATTTTTCACAGAAAGAGTCAATTTTCTATCACTTTTCTATACTCCCAATTCCCATACAAACGATTCGTAACAATACTAAACCATAAACTTCAAGTTTTAGTGGAGAGGGAAAGCAAAGCAATTGAGTGACGTAAACAGCTAAACCGATTTGTATGATTTTTTTTGTTGTATATTCGTTAAGTCTGGAATCGAACAACATCATTATTTTTTCCTTTATATATATTTTAATTGAATATGGCAAAACAACGTTTACCGGGACAGCAAGTACCTACAATAATATAGCGATGGACGTTACCTTAACGAGCATGTCATCGGCTCCGGTGATGACGTACCGTCCGGTGGGATCGAAGACGAGGCAGTAGACTGCGGACAGGTGTCCCAGTGTCCGACGTTGGAGCTGCACCCCGGACAGCAGCCGCTTGGGGAGCGGAGCCCGAGGACCGGAGCCCAGCTCGCGGGACGTCAGCAGCTTCACCACCGCCTGGACATTACATGCATATACTACGAGTATAGGTGTGGTTCAAAGGGACATACTATGTATACTATAGTGGGTGTACCTGTTCGGAGGTGTGCAGCGGCCGCGGGGGCAGGATGGTGGCGAGCGAGAGGAGGGAGAGGCGGGGCGCGAGGCGCGGGGGCGGAGCCCGAGCCAGGGCCAGCAGCCGCCGGCACACCGCGCCCAGCCGGTGCCACGGCATGTCCGAGTGTTGGAGCGCCTGCAACGTACATACATACCTTCCTACATAACATACGTGATAACGTCTACTACATTGATGGTACACCTGTATTCACAAAAATGTGTCACGGGAATTGTAGTATTGTGTGACGTCATGCGTCATGCGTCATGGTAACTTAGGAAACAGAGTATTTAATAATAATATCGCTCATCTGAGCTTATGGTGTGACGAGTGGCGAATAGAAAACTTATCTAAAGAACAAAATATAAATGAAAAACAAAAATAATCACAATTTATCATCGTTTTCTTATGACGTTATCACGTAAAGTTATCGTCTGTAAACCGACTTTACAGACAACTATTTGCAACTTAAAACATTTAGAAAATATATTGCTTCCCCTTTATGCCTCATAAGCTATTTCTTGCCAGGCGCCCCAGGCTGGGACTGAAAAATGAAAATTGTAGAAAACTACAAAAATGAGCTATTCCCTTTGATTCGCCATAAGTTCGCCACACTATGTTTGTTTTCAGGAATAGATCTCTATTAACAACACTATTGATTAGTTTAATAAAAATAAAGAAGTTTTTCTTTTCGGAAAACTAACAAGTACGATTCCTGGCGAGGGGGGGCGGGGGGGGGGGGCAATGACTTTTACAAAAATCTAATTATGCAGTTTTAGTGTTTGTCAAAATCAGTCACGTACTTTCAGGATGTTTGGATGTTATCTCTTATGCAAGGTTCGAAACTATTCGATATTTATTATAAATATCAAAATACTAGCTGCGCCCCGCGGTTTCACTCGCGTAAGTCCCGATCCCGTGGGATTATCGGAATAAAAATTAGCCTATGTGTTAATCCAGGTCTCCAACTATCTAGATACCGAGTTTCATCGCAATCAGTCCAGTAGTTTTTGCGTGAAGGAGTAACAAACATAAACACACATACACACACACAAACTTTCACATTTATAATATTAGTAGGATTAGATATTTATGATGTATATCAAAAATTTGATATTTATCAATTTTGTACGACAGCCATATTATTATTTTATTGTATTACAAACACACACACAAACTTTCACATTTATAATATTAGTAGGATTTATGTATACTGTGTTATAAACATAATATATTATTTAAATTGTTTTGTTTATTTAGGTATTTAAAATCAGAAAAATCAACTCAAAAACATAAACTTCTAAATTCCAATCAGTCAATGGCTTCATTAATTTCCATAATGCCTACATTAATACTTACAATACCTAAACTTACTATCAGGGAGTATGTTAAAACTCCACTCGAACACCATCTATATTAAAGATGGAGAAATACACTAGAAAACTTCATAAATTTACTTTTTCTAAACATTTATTATTTAATTATAAAAGTTTACATACGAAACTTTTTTATTGATATTTATCATAAAAAAAATTTTGATATATGTATATCCACTGATATACATCAGATATATATCCTCGAACCCTGCTCTTATAAATGTAAACCATTCACCCGGTTTATTCAACCATTTATTAGGTCTATTCATTCTTTCTGTTTTGTGTTTTATGATTTTTTTTATCACAGTTGCTCATAAAGTGGATCTTATTCAACGGCTTTTAGGCTCATAATCCAACATATTATGCACGCGTGCGTTTTACATTGCCAACCTAGTGCTATAAAGTTATCCCGATAAGTTAAATACGTATCTTACTGCTAATTACATGTTAGGTAGGTGAAACATTCTTAATTTATCTGGGTTATACTGTTTTGATGTATAAAAAGGTAGGTACCAAAGAGTTTTTTAGCTAGCAAAAATGGTTGTCTCTAAAGTCGGTTTACGAACGAAAATTTTACGTGATAATGACTTAGAAAACGATAAAAAATTGAGTTATGTTTATTTTTTGTTTTTTCTTTGCTTAAATATATTGTTTTTCCGTACCATTGTATTTTGTCCTTAACCCCCGACGCAAAAACATATAGAAAAAACCCTAAAAAATATTGTATGTAAGACGAGGCTGTATAGGTTAAAAGTCTTTAGCCTGGCCTTTCCGGAGCATAATGAACAAAAAAATGTTGCCTTAAAAAATGTAAACATAGACTTATCACAAATATTTTGTTAATTATTATTTTGTTTTCTTTTTTAGTCTTTTCTTTTATTCGCAACTGTATAAATAACAAAATAAAAAACGTCGTACGATATACGTGTGGAATTAATCTTTGCATCTTGGCGTCTTTAACACACTTATATCGTAATGTACTATTAAAAACAAGCTATTATTATGTTCTTGTTAATAAAAAAAAAACTAAAAATTAAAAAATAATAATTTAAACTTGCTAAGAAAAACTAAAACTTTACACATTGTTTTTATAAATTATTAAATCTTGTGATTTTATCACAAACAGAATATTTGATAAAGAAAAGCGTGTTCTTGTTTTACTTCTTGTCCGTGTGGTCTTCTAACATATGTCTATTCTTGTTCAATCGAAAGTGACTTTGTCTGTCTATCTGTTACATTTCTATAAGAATGGATGCATCCAATATACATAAAATAAAAACACCAGACGACGCCATTTTTCACTTCTTAGCGGCAAAACAATCCGAAATCTTTTTAAATACCAGCCACATACGTTCTTAGCATCCAAACCAAAGCTTACACTTAGTAGGTATATGGAAAAGTTGCTTGATTTATATTCAAAATCTCGCGGCAAATGAATTCGCACATTTTCAAGGCGCGTTCAATAACCTTCGATCGCCTCGACCAATCGCAGCGCGTCCCGCCCGACGTCACCACCCAGACAGAGACGGAACATTCTAGTCGATGGAGCGCGCACACGTCGGAGAGAGACGACGATATATCTAATTACGACTTACTCCATGATATTAGAATACCGATTTGATAATTTACGGAAAAACTCATTAATTATAACTGAAACACCATAAAATATTTTTTTACAATAAACTATCATATTTTTACGATCATTTTCATGTCCGACACGTTTTATGAATATTTATCGTTTTTACGTAAAACCTTATTCTAAGTTCGCTCAGCACTCGCTAAAATGTAAATAAACAGAGTTTTCAGGGGGAAATAGTTACAATAACTCACCAATTCATTGTATGATTGTACGTGGTCGTTCCCTTCCCAGTCGAGGCGTCGCGGCAGCACCTGCACATATTACACGCTTTCTTATAACTTTTCAGCGAAGTTTCAGCTGTTTGACAGCCGCGTCCACGTGCGTTCAACATCAAAACAACAAAGTTTGAAACCCGGCTAGTGGGAAAGCTCAAACTTACCTCGATCGCGTCGAGCTCTTTCACCAAAGTCTGTAAGAGAAAACGTTTTATTGAACCTCAAATACTGTACAGAATAATACTACATGATCGTTTCTATCGAATTTACCTTCGCAGTTTCCTTCAGGGGTCCTCCGCAAAGAAATTTCGCGATAAGAAAGTATAGCTCTGAAATCGGAAAAGCTAAGTTAGCACGACCTCGTACATAGGATACGATATCTTTGTCGTCTTGTTTCTCAGCGCCCGTCGTACCTGGATCAACATTGGGGTCCTCGTTGGACTCCTCCATCGTTCTACTTTCAGCCGGGTGGATTATCACAACACTTTAACATCACAATCACTTTATATTCACGTAAAACATTTCGCTAAACTCTGTTGACGGACAGCTATGCAACCTTTTGCAATAATAGCAAAATGGCGGGCATTATGTCGGTAAAACAGAAGCTGAAACAATCCAACTGAATGTCGGTTAAGCGATCTCCAAGTAGTTTACTATAAAATCGCTAGATGGCACTAATTAAATATTTCGTTAAAAAATCAATATTTACACTTTTTTACATTGAAATATTTTTTATTAAATTTTCTCCGAAACAAATATCGCTTACTACATTTAAGGAAAAATAAAATTATTTTATTTACTGATCATTGTTTTCGTCTTATTTAACTTTATTCGAGGCTTTATTACTTTTGTCCTTGACCCATTCTAAGCCCATTCTTGACCCTATCATTTTTTTGCTAAATGGCTACATTATCATTATGTCAGTGTAATGTCAAACTGGCCGACGGTCGGAGATGCGATGTGCGGGCGTTCTCGGCAATTATCACGAAAATAATAAAATCTACCGCATATTTGCTTTGAAAATTAGCTCCAAATTGCATTTCCTAAGTACTACTTGCGATTGACAGCTATATTTACTTGTAAAAGTTTTATATCCAGTTACAAAGTAGTTATTTTTAAGGGGTGCTGATATCAGATGATAGTGCTCGATTTAGTGGAGTGTATCGTCTTCCCGATGTGATATAGTGATGAGACAGCATGTCGTCGCCGTGAATTAGCCTCCTCCGTAAGTACTAACTGACTGCCTAACGTCTACTTCTTCATGCTCCATCTAACTCATGGGTCGACCTTCCGCTAATGTTTTGATCAATAAATATTGATTATAAACTATATTTAGACCCCTTTTAGGCCTAGTTTACAATTCACTGGACCTGAAAAAGCTTCATGCTGGCTATAACCAGCTCACCTGTGAGATATAACATGAACTTGTTCATTAATTTTGTACCTTGTCATCATCATTAACGTTAGAATGGTCATGTAATTACAGTACAAGGTGTGTTGGGTTGCAGGGTGTCCGCGATGTCGGGCACGGTGGCGGGGGGGTCGAGCGCGGGCGGCGGCGCCTCCGCCCTCGGCGGGCTCGGGGGCTCCCTCGAGGATAAGGTATGTCGTCTATTCAAACATGTAACTGACTGTATGTATTCAATGAAATCAGTATAACATAACTAAAAAAAAGACCGGCCGTGCAGTTACTTTTAATATGTATTGAAAACACAATTCACTTTCCTAAATATTGTTTATTATTGTGAGTAATAAATCAGTGATATACATGCGCTGTGTAGCGCGCCGTAGGTGACAAGTATGTTGGACCACAGATTATAAACCTTACATTGTATTTTACATAGATTTAAAAACAATGAAGTTAGAAAACAAAATCTATTAATTAATATAACACCTTCATAGACCATGGATTTCGGATCCTACACTACACAAGTAAAATGTTTGTAGGACTGCGAGCTGCTCTGCCCCGTGTGCTTCGAGCTGATCGAGGAGGCGTACGTGACGAGGTGCGGGCACTCCTTCTGCTTCGCATGCATCAGCAAGGCGGTGGAGCTGCACCACCGCTGCCCCAAGTGCGGCGCCACGCTCGCCTCCAGAGACCACATCTTCCCCAACTTCCTCCTCAACGAGGTGGTAGCCAAGCGGCGCGGACGCTCCGGCTCCGGACACGGGCACGGCAGCTCTGGCGGGGTAGGTTCGGCGGAGGCTCTCCACGCGCTGGTCGCGGCCTCCTCCCGGCGGCTGGAGCTAGCCGACGTCGACTCGTTGCTGGAGCTGCTCACCAGGAGGAAGCGACTGCTGCAGGCCGAGAGCGCTGCACATCATCATAGGTATACATACATACACATACTGCAGCTCTATATCTATGTTATGTGACCTATCTATGTTATGTAATCTATTTCGGTACAGGTTGGTGTACGAGTTCCTGGCGCAGCTGCTGGCTTCGCGGCAGCAGCAGCTGGAGGTGGTGTCCCGGGAGGCGCGGCTCGTGCGGCAGGACATGGAGGTGGTAGCGGGCGTGCTGCGCGACCTGCAGGCGGGCGCGGCGGGGCTGGCCCCCGGGCCCCTGGCGCCCGGCGGGGGCCCGGGCGGCGACGGGGGCGAGGCGGTGCGCGCACTCCGCAAGGAGGTCGCCGACCTAGTCGGTAGTGTGAGCGACACCGCCGGAGGAGGTCAGTGAAGTCCTTCCATCTTGAGACTTGTTTCATTGACTCATTGAGCTACCGTCATCGTATAACGTCCATTGTACGTGTTGCAGGTAGTGTCCTGTCGGCGGCGTCGCCCTCCCACGAGGAGGAGAGCTTCGCGGGGGGTGCGGGGGCCTCGGGGGCAGGTGGGGGCGGGGGGGACGCGCTCGCCGCCCGCTGGAGGAGGCTCACTGCACACTTCGACGACTTCGTACAGGTATGTGTCAGTTACCGTCGCGTCCTACTCGACTCTCGTTTCGTAGAGACATGTACCTACACTACATCGTGTCACAGTGTTACTTCGCTCACCGCGCGGAGGAGCTGTACTTCCCGTCGCCGGTGGACGCTCCCTCGATCACCTCCCTGCACACGGCCACCTCGGTCCCGCTCGCCACGCCGCCCGCGCCCGCCACCCCGGGGGGCCCCGCGCCGCAGGAGGACCACGTGCCGCAGGCCCCCTCCGACACGCCCCAACCCCACGCAGGTATCACCTACACCCGCTGTGCTACTACATCGATACGTCCAAGTCCAGTAACGTAACATTGTTCTCTCTCCTCTCCCAGCGTCCGTGTCCGGCGACCAGCGCCTCCCGGAACAATGTGCGGCGGAGTCTGACCGCGACCGTGACCGCACGCGAGCGGCGCTCCCTCACACGCGCGGCCTCGACGCGTTCAGGGAGGACCTCGTCGCGTTCACCAGGTACAGGTAGGTATCGCAGTACCTCGTAGCTCGCTAGCGACTGCAGGAAGGGTGTGACCAGGTACATGTCGTTACAGGGCACTACGTCCGCTGGCAACACTGTCGTACTGCAGCGACGCAATCAACTACAGCACGATAGTGTCGACGATAGAGTTCGACAAGGACGAGCAAGTGTTCGCCATAGCGGGCGTCACCAAGAGGATCAAGGTGTTCGACTTCGAGGCGGTCGTCAGGGACGCCGTGGACGTGCACTACCCCGCCGGGGAGATGCAGTGCTCGCACAAGATCTCCTGCGTCTCTTGGAACGCTTACCACAAGCATGTCTTGGCTTCCTCCGACTATGAAGGTAACCTCTTTCATCCGACCGACTTCCTCACTTGCCTTATATACCTACTATGTCTCATACACTATTCATACGTCTTGTCAGAGACAGAAACGTGATAATTGCACAAAACTATACAAATCAGTTTCCAGGAATTGATTTCATCATGAAAGGTTTTTTTTTCCAAAAATCAAATGATGTAGTTTTGGTTGTTATCAAATTAGAGCACACAACTTCTTTCAGCATTTGTGAAGGTTTACTCTGTGATGTACCTGTGTGTGTATGTGTGTGTGTGTGTGTGTACAGGTACGGTGTGCGTGTGGGACGCGAACACGGGCCAGCGGACGCGGGCGCTGATGGAGCACGACAAGCGGTGCTGGTCGGTGCACTTCAACCGAGCCGACGTGCGGCTGCTGGCGTCCGGCTCGGACGACGCCCGTGTCAAGCTGTGGTCGCTGAACGCGGAGCGCTCGGTGGCCACGCTCGAGGCCAAGTTCAACGTGTGCTGCGTCCGGTTCAACCCGCGCTCCTCGTGCCACCTGGCGTTCGGCTCGGCGGACCACTGCGTGCACTACTACGACCTGCGCTCCCCTCGGCAGCCGCTCGCCGTGCTCCGCGACCACCGGAAGGCGGTCTCCTACGTCAAGTTCCTCGACTCCAAGACCCTCGTGTCGGCCTCGACCGACTCCCAACTGAAGCTGTGGCGCGTCGACTCGCCCCGATGTCTCCGCTCGTTCACCGGACACACGAACGAGAAGAACTTCGTCGGGCTCGCGACCGACGGGACGTACGTCGCGTGCGGCTCCGAGAACAACGCGCTCTACGTGTACTACTGCGGCGTCTCCCGGCCTCTGCTGGCGTACAGGTTCGACGCCGTCCGGGGGTTCCTCGAGCGCGAGCGCAGAGACGACGAGCCCTCCGAGTTCGTGTCGGCGGTCTGCTGGCGCAGGGACCAGCACCGGCCGGCGCTGCTGGCCGCCAACAGCCAGGGGACCATCAAGGTCTTGGAACTCGTCTAGTATACACCGCCATCTTGTATTTGAGGTTCCATGTTTGACTGATCTAATCATGGACATATTCTTAAATCATTGTAATATAGTCGTCTTTAATGTAAATGTGTTCACGTGACGTCCTCACACGCCCCCCCTCCGCCCCTCGCCACCAGGACGCCCCGCGCGCCCCCCCGGCCTGGTGGGGACCCTTCCTCAACCCTCGCTTGATACGACTGACACGGGGCTTGGACATCTCGGTGTTGTATTGTGATTGTATTACGATTCATGGACCCGTAGACCAACCGTTTAGTGGTATCACGGGTCACAGTAACTATAATATGGCTCTTGGTACCACTCTTTGAAGCTTTTCCTATCTGAGTACTGATCGGTAGTTCAGTGGCCATGTGGGAATATTTCATCCCAACTGACCACCAATACACAAAAGACGATGTATTTAAATAGAAGTGTGTCCGGTGTGTTCCAACTTCCGGCGCGGCGCGCGCGGGCACTACGGTACTGTACGGTGTACCGACTGAGCGAAACCTCGTCCCTATGTCGTAGGGGAACTGCTCAGTAGGTCGAAGGGAAATGTGTCAAACTTGTAAGTACTATCATGAAATTGTTGTTAAGTATCTTTTTTTTTAAATAAAAAATAAATGTTTAATTATTGTAATGTTTATGGAGTTATTTAAATTTGTGTTACTTCACCACCTACCTATCCTAGCTGCTGTAGCTTAGCGATGTCGTGTCCCGGTGGACATACTAGCGGTGTCATCTCCCGGAGGACATACTTGCCATATCGTGTATGTAGTGACATCTATCTATGATATATCCAATTTCACAGAAAAACTTCAGTTACAAAATAGAAATAAATCATTATAATACAGATTGGACTGTTTGATAACTAAAAATAATTACTTTTTTAAAATAGCAATCGCTACGAAATGATACAAAGTTAGGTACTTTTAGAGAATAACTGTATTATTATACTAAATTGTGGTTTTGGCGAACATTTTACAACTATTTTGAAGCGACATAAAGTGAAGAACACATAATATTACATATACATGTCCAGTTACAAATATTTAGTACTGCAGGTAGAGGGGGGGGGGGATTCTTGGAACGATGGGGGGGAGGGGACGTTCTAGCAATACAATACCAACGCTGTTTATTTCAAAACAATATAATAAAGACAAGGAACATTAAGCAACGTTCAGGCGCAGCCGCTGCCTGGTGATGTCGCCTCGCGCGGCTCACACGGTAGCTCATACAGTAGCCACGCGACTCGACATCACGCCACTACACCCTCTACAGACAAACGACATAGATTCACAACTAAACAATTTATACTTAGATAACTTAGTATAACACAACATATATCTATAACTGCCCGCATTCTCATAAGATAACATAAGTGTGCTGTAATCTTATATCTTTAAATGAGCAATTCTTATAAATATATATATATAATTGGAATCTCGGAATCGGCTCCAACGATTTTCATGAAATTTGGTATATAGGGGGCGATAAATCGATCTAGCTAGGAATCATTTTTAGAAAATGTCATTTTATTCGTGTTTTATCGAAACAATTTAAACTGAAAAATATGACTCTTTCTGACATCTATTGTCGAACTACTAATACTATTTTTTGTGAGCAATAAAGTTATTCCAGCAGATGGCGTTGTTAAGTAACACGAAGTCAATGAGTGTTTGGTTTGAGGTTAGACTAAGAAAATCAATGTTTATTTATATTATTTGTGTAAAAAAAAAAAATACCGAGCAAAGCTCGGTCATCCAGGTATAATAGCTAATATACCAAAGCGGCAGATATGCCATATTGCTAAATATGACCCCTATCTTATTACTACCAGTGACTTACCCTCATTTCTAGTAGTAGGGGAGCCCACGATGCTAAATGGGGATTTACTCGACCGTCATAGAGACCTATTGGGTTGCAAAGCTTAGATGATAAGAAGAAAAAAATGTCATATAATGTATATCTTGCATCGGTGGGGGAAGCGGCTATAAATTTTCAAAAATGTAAAAAAAAACTGTTGCATGGACATACTCGAGCGCATCAGATATTGATAGCATCAATGTCCTACGTATTTTTAATAATGTCCGTATGTTAATCTGATCGTTTGCATGATGGGGGTGGTCGTACGTAAGGGTTGCAAATAAAATAAAAATAGTTAATCGAGCGCGTCAGATTTTCTTAGGCGGTGTTAAGTGAACCTAAAAGAAAGCTCTCGTGCAATAATCTGACGATTTCAATGTGACGCAAAGTCGTGGCGATTATTATAATGTGAAAAAAAAATCGCCATTTTGAAATACTCAAGCGCGTCAGATTAAGATATATTTGGTTCATCTTTATGTCCTAGATGTGCTGTCTCATAATCTGACGATTATCTAGAGGATTTCGCCTAATCTGACAATTTTTTTATTTATTTTTTTACATTTTTCGAATCATTGAACTTAATTAATTGAAAAGCTCAGGAAATAGCATGCAAATAAAAAAGTGTATGTTTTTAAAGTAGAATACTTGTATTTGTAAGAAAATAATTTAAAGAATAGAAACGCGGAGAGGAGAATATAGGCATAACGCAGCTGCACGCATTAAACTTTATCGACGAATTTTTGTTATTTCGGCTTGTGCAAATCGTCAGATTATATATTTTTCGTTATCCTTGAATTATATCCTTCGAAATAAAAAAAAATTAGCCACGCTCGAGAATGTCGAGATGACGTTTTTTTTAACAACTTTGTAGCCCTCCCCTTTCTTTACGTCACTCTCAAATTGTCAGATTAGTGGAATATACACTTTTTAGCATGTAATTAACCCTACCTTAATCTGACGCGCTTGAGAATTTCTGATGATCAATTTTTTTTTACTAATCTGATCCTTTATCCTGGACGGGCGGCCTTCTATATGAGGTTCATATTTGGTGTAGGGACTTAACCGGGTACAAGGTATCGCTCTGTATATTAATCTGACGCGCTTTAGTAAATCCCGAAATCCCCGCTTGGGCTCCCCTACTATAGATGGCGTTACTAATATTTTTTAGCATAATAATGTTCAGCACAATATTCATTTTAAACTTGAGAATAATCATAACTCTTAATTAATTAAAAAAAATATAAAGTTCTGTAAGTCAATGTCACATACACAATAATACACATTACACACAACTCATATTGTTTAACAAAACATAAAAAAACAGGTCATGTTACTTGCTACGGTTCCTTGTTCTTACCGCATAGTCGATATAACTACGCAGTAGTACCACGGGCAAAAACACTTAAAAACAATACACACAATTTGTCCTTGTGCATTCAAATGACAGATGAATTATATTCAAATATGTCCATAGTAAATAAGTTTCTCCTTATTATGTGAGCCAGGTCCGGCTCGCAGCCGACAGACGCGGTAGCTGAGCCCAGAGCACAGAGACGCGCGAGCACGACGTTGAATAAACACTCCCCAAAAGATCATAACTCCTTAGGGTTATATAGTTTCCTTGTGCGGGAGCCGGGGTTGGGGCCCGCGGTCTGCGGGTTAAATGTCCGGGTCAGAGGGCCGGGGCCCGCAGTCTGCGGGTTGGACGTCCGGGTCAGAGGACCGGGGCCCAGTATCTGCGGGTTGGATGTCCGGGTCAGAGGACCGGGGCCCGCGGTCTGCGAGTTGGGTGTCCGAGTCAGAGAACCGGGGCCCGCGGTCTGCGGGTTGGATTTCCGGGACCGAGTCCGAACGGGGCTCTCCGCCTCGAACTCTGAGGACGAGGAGACGGGGTGTCGCGCTGCGAACTGACGCGTTACGTCAGAGTAGCGCGGGGTGACTGCGCGGGCTGCAGCGGGGGCTCGGGCGGTGGCCGGGGCTGCAGCGGGGGCTCGGGCGGACGCCGGGGCTGCAGCAGGGGCGGGGGCCGAGGCCGGTTGCCGCGGCGAACGGCGCAGTTCGCGGGAGGAGGCGCCTCGGACCGGCTCGCCGTAGATAGAGTTCCGTTTCTGCGGATACTTCTTGCCCTTGATCTCGCCCTGCGCGGCCGCCGCCCTGAGCCGCGCCTGCTGCGTCACCGGCAGCTCCAGGAGCCCCAGCCTCGGCAGCAAGTGGCGCAGGTACCTGTTCCTCAACGAGTGCCACGACCGAGCTCGACCCCCGATCTCCTCGAACGACTGCTCCAGTAACCTCCACACCCGGTTCCCATTCACCAACTTGGCTCGGTCTCCCGACGATATCCACTTCACTATCGCGTGGTCCTCTAAGCTCGAGTACTCTTTGCTCCTGAAGTCACCCCCCTCCTGAACGACCGTCGGTGCTCCGTTCACTCTCTTCTCAGTTATAACCTTTTGTTTATCACTATGGTTTCCCTCGTGAACCAATTTCATACCTTCAGCCTCAGTCTCCTGTTGTTTCTGTCGTTTCCTTCTCTCATCCTTGAGATGGGTATTGTCCGTGCTTCTCTTTAGATTATCTCTGTGCATGTTTTGCCCATGTATATTACGTTCAGGCCTCCGCCCCCGGTTCCTCCTCCGTTGGCCGTCATCGTCCTTCATTTTCTCGAGGCTGACGGTCACATCTGTCATATCTTTCAGTTTCATTCTATCTTCAGTGAGACGTTTCTCCTTTTCTTTGGTGTTGTTGTGTTGATTGGATTGTCCGACGGTAGTTTCCAAATTCTCCTTGTCTTCGGAGTCGGGCGTCTTTGTCGTGGGTCGCCTCCGCTTGCGGGGCGGAGCCCGGCCGGACGACGACGCCCCGTCGGACACGGAGCGGAGCCCCAGCTGAGAGGCAAACTGCTGCAACGACAGTCCATCCTGGCCCTCCAACATGTCGAGGATCCTCGGACATGGTTCGATGCTGACCAGCGGGTTGATGGAGTAGAAGAACCTCGCCTTGTACGCGTCGTCGTTGTCATACTTGTAGAGGTTGAACTTTGGGTTGTTTTTGATCATAAACCCGCGAAGTACGTCGACATCGTCCTCGGATATCACCAGCTCACGATATATATCCATCTTGTCTTGAATCTTCTGACCTCTCTGTCTATGGTTTGTAATTACTTCTTCAGTTTCAGTGTCTTCAGTCTCCCTCCCTGTAGATGTCAAGTTGACGGTGGGATCCTTGTTCTCATCGTCGGAGCTCACGTCTATTACATTTCTCTGTATGAGGCGGGTTCTGAGCCGCGGCGGTGCCCGTGGCGGTGCCTCTGCTATCCGCGCTCTCAAGTACTTGGCATTGAAGTCTTTCTTCAATATCGACTGACTGATAGATATTTCATCTTTACTAGTACCTGAACTTTCACTATTCGTATGTTTACGTTTCAGGCTTAAGTTTACTTTTTGCCTAGAAAAAGCATGAACTTTCTTCGGTGAAGTGTTAGTTTTCCTCAGTGTAGTGTTTGTATAGTTAACAGGAGATTCAGTGGAGCCACTAGATGATCCATGGACATGTTTCCAACTGGTGGAACTGCTGTTGTTCCTTTTCTTGCTGGAACCTATAGGAGTGGAAGCTTTCCTTGTCTCCATCGGAGTGTTATGTACAGTGGCTACGGTAGTGAGTTGGCGGCCTGCATAGGTAGGGAAGGCGAGCCGCGGGCTGCGCGCGGGCTCCGGGGACGCAGCCTGTATGCACGCGTCCGAAGTCAACGGCTGCTGCGTACGAGCCTTGCTTACAGTCGGCGGAGACTTGCCTCCACATCTGCAACACATTATAAACTAGAGGTAGGTGTAACCTGAGGATACCTTACACTAACAAGTCTGACTCAGCTCTGCTGTCCTTGTGTTGTGCCACATTAAGCTTATACCTACTACGGATTAGTGGACGGATCGCGATGAAACTTGATACCTAAGGTCTCCGTGATGTTGGTGGGAGCCTCACCTGTTGTTGTTGTTGTTGTTATTGTGGCAGCAGCAGCGGCAGCGACAGCGCGTGGAGCGCGGAGTATTGTGTGTTGATTGTTTGCTCTGTAGCCGGGGGCCGTCGCGCGCCGTCAGCTCGGCGGCGGTGTCAGCGGCGCCCGGGCCCGGACGGGTGGCGAGCGCCCGCAGCGCAGCCAGCACCCGGCGCCGCTGCGAGCCGTGCTGCGTCGCGAGCCGGCCTCGCCGCGCCACACACAGTCTCGCGCCGCGCCATCCGCTCACTCTCCCCGTGACGGTGTCCAACTCCCGCCACCGTCCGTCGCCGTACACGTAGTACTTCGACGACGCGGACGGGACCATCGCAATATTACACTACACAAACCTCAACAAACGATAACAAAACAACATCAAAAATAATAATTATAATTGAGTTTACTGCGTTTTGACGCCATCATAAGCCATAGACTATAAAATTTCTTTTTTTTTTTTCAAATGGGTAATTCTCTTAGGGTACGGACCGTACCCTTACCGATAATTTTACGTGGAGCGTTTCTCTTTTTTTTTGCCACACTTGAAAAAATGTTTAAAAATTAAAATATGAATAAATTGCTATTTTAAAATCAGATAGGTTATTTCAATATCTTTTTGATTTTTCAAATAGTTTTCTATTTTATTCCGATCTTTGATAAAATTAATAAAAACTAAATAGAGGTAGAATTTGCGTTCCTCTTTGGTTACTCTTTATTTGTCAAAAAAAGTCTTTAAAATCGCATTTGTAAAATCAGAAGAAAACATTACGTTACCTTGAAGTGAAAGCGAGTGTAAAGTTGTAATTGTTGGCAAATAAACAAAGTTATATTACTTTTACCTACGTTTTTTTAAACATTTTGGCATTCTTAAGTTTTGATACTAATTATACTTATTGCTAATTGAGTATATAGAAATGTATAAAATACAAAATAAGAGCGGGAAAAATTAGGGACAGTAACCAAAAAGGAATTATTGGTATCAAAATAAATACTATAAAGTTGAGTCTACAATGCCAACAGACCTCTATAACTCAATGGGCACCTACTTACCGAGTTATAATTCAGTACAGATTTGCATTAAATTTGGACTTCATTCTATTTCAATTAAATTATTCTTATATAAAAAAAAAAGCGCGTTTCTAGAATTCTTGAACATCAAATTAATAGTAAGTAACTAGGGAAAACTAAAATAAAAACACAGCAGATTAGCATAGCATCGACATTTATAATTTTTGAAGTGAAAACTTCTTTAGCGGCGTTGAGCACTTTTTCTGTAATGGGTATAAAATCTTAAACTCGCGTCAGGACACGTGACCTGATCGAAAAAGCGTAAGACGGATGGAGAGTAGACAGCTATCCCCTCTCTACGGCGCCGTGCGCGGGGTTGTAACACGGCCGCTCGCATTCATTTGCGGGTGAGCGCTTGGGCATGCATTGCATTTCTGTAACTTCAAATGCGTAATTTGTTAAGAAAATTTAAAAATTTTGGTAATGTTTGTTTGGAAGAAAAGGAGACTGGGACTTATGGGCTAGATTGTAGGAAGGTGAGAAATAGCTTCAAAAATTGCTAATTTTTTTCTATATTAATACTTTAAAAATCAGTCTAATTCACAATCTAGAAACTGAAAACTTGAAAAAACTGCACTCGAAAAAGAAACATTGGCTGTATACACAAATCGTACGAAGCCATAACTACTGTCATACTGAGCACTAGCTCAGTGTTGTCAACTGAGTTCAATTTGCACATTATTTGTAACTTTGACTCTTCCATTGTCGTGTGCCCTCCACAAAAACTTTATTATTATATATTTTATTTGACATTTTTTACCTACCTAACCTCGACTACATAGTTATATTTAACAGGTTATTGTATATTTAGTGTTTTCCCTACTGTTAAATCTTTTTTTAAACAATGTCGCAACTCCATTTTTTTTCTTTTTCTACATAAAAAAGATCCTTTTGAATTTTAACTTGTAGCAACACTGAACTCATTCGTTTGTTTCCGATCGAGCGATAAGTGTTTTGAGTTTTGTTTTCGTTTTATTTATTGACCACCTGCACCTGCACCTGGACTTCTGAACCTGAAAACCCTGACTCACCATAGCTACCACAGCGGAAACCGATATTCTTGCCTTCACGACTGACCTGGACTCGTCATTTTGGATTTTACCGCTGAAAAATCATAAAAATAGGTAGCTCATAACTTTACTCTCTGATTGCCAAATCCCGTAAAATTTTCAGGGTTAGTTTAATAATGTATTAGGTATTATTTGGCACCAGTTTCATCCTTCTACATCCAGGCCCCAGATCCTAAGAAACGATCCCCGTCTCCTTTGTGTTAACGCTTAGAATTCGATTTTGCAAAAAAGTTGAAAAAAAATGGACACTTTGACCTTCAATATCTCCAGAACCTGTGGTTTCCCAGGTATTGTCTAGAAGAAAAAAATGATCCCAATGATGGGCAGAATATGTGGTTTTCGTTTTCGTTAAGGGTCTTTTTACACCCTTTAGATACATATGAACTTACATAGTATAAATGTAATATTTGTAATATGTTTATACTTTATAGCATTAACCTATATTTTCATAACATCACAATAAGCACATGTGCGGTGTAGATTTACCAAACAAATAATTTCGAATGAAAATAAATGAAATAAAATGATAATAAATAATCTCCGTTTTTCAGAGAAAGAAAAGAAAAAAAAAATTATGGATGAAAGTTGATTTTTCGGAGAGATAAACTTTTTAATGTAAAATAATTGTTATAGTTTTAAAGTGTTAAATTTTTAATGTAATATAAATTGTCATGTTTGTGTACGATAGCGCAATAAATGAATATTGTATTCTACCACATAAATGATAGTACTTTTATACTGATAAAGCAATTGGTGCAAAATTATTCCCTAACCATTCCAAAATATCAAACATGCTCAACGTTAATAATCAAGTTTTCACTTCTGCCGGCACTCCCGGAGTGCAACCCGTTTTTTTTTTATTTATTATTAGTGCATAACCAACAATTTTAATGACCTTACTATAACGTTTTATCTTTTCTGCTGCATTCAGTCATTCTCTTACCATGTTTAATGCAAACGTACCTTTACAATTCCTTTTTTATTACTAGCAATTTCCACTTATACGTTACTATACAAAAGTAACAAAAAAATGGAAACGAATCAGGGTCATTTTTATTTTCAAAATATATTGTGATGATTGATTATTAAAGTTCCGCCTTTATTAGATATCAAATTGAGGTAGATAGTTTAAACTATAATCTATGATATTCAAAAAGGGTTTTAATTGTTAACTTACCTTGGAAAAGCAGTAACAGAGAGTGGACTGCGGTTCAGTGAGAACTGTCAACACATCCAAAACAATGAACGTCTTAAATATGCCGATGTAATTTGAATACGGTTTTAATGAAAATGTGAGCTACAATGTTGCTAAATTCGTAAATAGTTACTTAAATGGTGGTTTTTATGTGTAAACACGTCTAAAGTGGGTAACAAAAGATGAAAAGTTTTTAGAGTTTACTCCTTAATTTGGAACTTTTTCTGGAACAGGGATTATTTAATTATTTACTAGGTAAAACTTGACTATATGGCTAAAAAGATAATGTAATTTGAATCTTTCTACCTCGTAAAACGACTTAAAATAGAAATTCCGGTACCGTTTCCTTAGACTTTATCAAAATAATTGAGTTGGAAGTGCCGGTTTGGAGACTGGACATACAAATTTTCATACATTGCAATATTTGGTGGTTTGTATTTTATTGATTTTTTAGCGATTTTACGTGTAGGTATTCATAAATTATTTTAAGATTTTCTGTTTAATAAAAAACTAATAAGTATTGATCTGAAACTTAAATTTTCATAAATTTAATAAATGAAGAAAAGTTATTCATATTAATATTTTCGGACGTCACAAAAGTCTCTTGTGGCAAAAAAATGAGAAACGCTCTGTTAAAACTGATAATTTCATAAGAAACCTATGATAAATTGAGATTTTTTTGTTACTTCTTTATTCTTTTTATTATGGAACGAAGTTCCTTATCGCGCGGTGGGAAAGGGGCTAAGCTAGACGGAAAAAAAATAAGACTAAAAGTTGCAACGATACTTTTTGCTATTATAGTTGTAAGCAGTTCGGCGTGCGCGTGTTTCTCTTTCTCTCTCTCAAAGCAAGCCAGTTATTCTCTTAACACCTCCCAAGTTTTTCTTTTTTCCTTTACTTATATTTTTTCCCTTTATATTAGTCTTCTATTCATCACTCGTCACCACAATACGAGCCCAGATGAGCGATATTATTATTAAATACTCTTTTTCCTAACGGGAACGGACGCGTCATGGTCATGTTACCATGATGCATGACCTCACACAATATTACCGTGACACTTTTTTGTGAATGCATGTGTTCCATCAATTTATTAAACATTATCACATATTAAGTTCTGAAAGTTAATTTTAAGCCTGTTCAAACACAAGGAATATAAATTTTATAACAATTTTATTACCGGTGTTAGCACGAGCAGCATATTCTTCGGATAGTAGAACATCTACGCTTTTATCTGTTTCCGAATCATAGAAAATAATTGTAACCGACACTTATCTCAGTGACTCCATCTGGTCTGTATTTTGCTAGTAGTTTCAATGACTCCATCTGGACCGTATGTTGCTAGTAGTCTCAGTAACTCACACAAATGTCAGTTCATCGACTTATTTATGTCCGGTCATTGCTAGTAGTCTCATCGACTCACACAGGTAGTACACGAAATAGAATTTTTTTTATTTCTAATTTGGGTATATGCTTGCATATTGCCCCGCCACCATTTTCAAAAAAAAAAGGATTTTAAAAGAAATACATCTTCGTTGATTGGCTCTTTTGGAGAATTACAATGGAGGTATGAGGAGAAAGAAAACAAGCAGGGTCTTCCCCCTCAGGCTAAGTACATTATACATAGGTACATTCGCCAACTGGTCATTTACGTTATATAAAACACTAGCGACCCGCCCCGGCTTCGCACGGGTGCAATGCTGATACTAAATACACTACAGAAAAACTGTGAACGTTGTATATAAAAATATAGCGGCCCGCTCCGGCTTCGCACGGGTATAAAATATATAGACTATGTGATTAAAATCGATTCAGTAGTTTTGATTTATTCATTACTGCCCGTGGCCCGCACGCGTTAAATTTGGAGTAAAACAATCCCCCTTTCCCTATACCATGAAGATTTCCTGCTATCTTTGGAATATCTAAATTCATACACTACATTTTTACTTATTTACTTTTTACATTTTTTTGCCGCACCGGCCGGCCGGCCGGTACCGCCGCAAACGCTACGTCCCGCAATTTTTAAATCTGTAATATCTTCGAAAATATTCACTTAAATTATACGGTGTAAAGGGCCATATAGATCTATATTAAATGAACAATGTATTCAAGGTATTTAATTGGTTAAGGATTAATGCTCTATTGGTTAAAATCGCTTCGAAAATTAGCCATTATTTGTCGTAAAAACTAAATGACAAAAAAAAGTTATTGTGGGTTATCCATAAGAGATAGACATATACCATCACGGACTTTTCTGTAGACCTTTTCAATGTGTACAATACTTATATTAGTACATTATTTTGATAAAACTCGTAGGGTTCAGCCTGCGTTTGCAATGTAAGCGGAAAAAATGTAATTATTTACGACATCACATTAGAAACCTCAAAAATAACAGTACTTTTCCACTATTTAATGGATGTTATTATACATATAAACCTTCCTCTTGAATCACTCTATCTATTAAAAAAAACCGCATCAAAATCCGTTGCGTAGTTTCAAAGATTTAAGCATACAAAGGGACATAGGGACAGAGAAAGCGACTTTGTTTTATACTATGTAGTGATAGTGAAGTTGAAGCGATATCAAACGATATTGTTGGTGATTGTGTTGCAGTTACGTGCTCCTTCAAAATGGTGAACTGTGCAGTTAATTCGTTCGAAAGGCGATCAAAAACCTCAAATATGAACATTCACGGTGTTTCTTATCACAACTAAGTAAAAATTATGCACTGGCACGTTTTTATTAAGGTAAAATCTTTAAACAAACTTTACATCGTAGCGATAACAAAATACCACAGTATGGAGTTTTTTTTTTAAATTTCATAGTAATCCACAGATATCACATATAGGAGTGAATAAAACATAACTGTCATTAACAATTAATTACTGTACTAGTGATGGGATAGTGTAAATAATGGCTTAGGGAGTCACAGTCCATATTGCCAAGTAAAAGAAATTATTTAAAATTAAATAAAAGTTACGATTTCGTACTACTGAATAAACAACGGGTGTTGATCCCACAAGTATATTTTTTGATTTATAAATGAATCGTACGCTGAATGAATGATCTACCTAGGTTTGCTAAATAAGTTCCGATATTTTTACTGTCTTGATAGGAATAAAAAAAGAGGTTATCATTTCCTATGAATTTTTTGATTATCACGATTATCATATTTTAAGTGTTCCGCACTTATCTCAATAAGATATAACGGGACCGTTTTAAGATCAGTGCTCAATACTCTTTTTTCCTTATATATTATATATATATATATTTTTTTTTTGAGGGCTTAACGTGAAGTTCGCGCGGTTGCAAAGTGTGGTTAGCCTCGATCGCAACGACCTCGCCTTTAAGCGGACCACGTTTAAAAATATCGAAAAACTACTTAAGTGGATCGCGGCCTGTAGTATTTTTAATACTACGCCCTAAAAATATATAATTATTTTCATTTTCTTATCTAATTTTACCTTCCTATCCTTATATGACGACCCAGTTGGCACAATGGTCACCATGCCGGACTGCCAAACACTGGGTTGCGGGTTCGATTCCCGCCTCAGACAAGTATTTATGCTTAGATATTTGTCTGTGGTCTGGTTGTTTCTATGTATTATAAGTATATATTTACA
The DNA here is from genome assembly GCA_951213275.1 of Idaea straminata. Classification (NCBI taxonomy): domain Eukaryota; kingdom Metazoa; phylum Arthropoda; class Insecta; order Lepidoptera; family Geometridae; genus Idaea; species Idaea straminata. The sequence continues at coordinate 9,490 of OX577875.1, read as the reverse complement.
AAAGAAAAGTATATAAGTAATATATCCGTTGTCTATCACCCATAACACAAGTCTAGTACTTAGCTTGGGGCTAGATGGCGATGTGTGGAATGTCCTGCAATATTTATTATTTTATTATTATTATTATTTAGTGATTTACTTACGGTTTTAAACACATTTGTTAGGTTTTATCATTTTATTTTCTTTTCACAATCACTTTTGTTTCACTCAACACTTTAAATTATTTTACACTTTTATTCGATTCCTTGCTTGATTATCGTCGAGCGCCTTTACATACTTGTGGTTTATTATTTATCGTCTTAGAACACAAGAATCCAGAAGCCGGAGATTCCGTTTCTTTCACCTTCTGAAAATAAATAAATAGATTTTATTTTACTCTTTACAAGATCGTATTTCCTTGCTCTAGAGTAAACCACAGACGATGGAAATGGTTGTGAATATTTTAACCTGTATTTGTTGTCTTAGTCGCCTTTTCGCAGATTTTTCTTGGTGTTCTCGAGTTTTATCAACACTCGAATAACCGTTAGTCTATAGCCTGGGAAGAGAAACATTATTACATACCTTTGATCTTGTTTTAAGCATTTTATTTGCACATTTTTAACAGTTTTTGCTTATTTCCTCCAGTTTGGTTTGTTTACAAATGTAATGTCAGTGTTATTATTTTGTTTTTATGGTCATAATTTCAAATTTTTAAATAAAATTACTTATTTTATTTTTAAAAATTGCCAATTATCACAGTTTCTATATGTTTTTACCTCCATGATAAGGAAAATAAGTTTCCTTATAATGAGGTAAAATCATAATTCATCATGTAACCTAATCTATTTTCATTATAATAGGTCATAAACAATAAGTTTTGATATCTAGCTATGTTTGATCGAAATCGGCGGGTGTCAAATGAAAGGGCATCATTTGTACGTTACAAATAGCTATGTTTGATCGAAATCGGTTTAGCCGTCTAAAAGTTATGGGGGACAAAAGTCAAGATTAACAACCGAATGTAAATAGATATGTCCGAGTGGGGTATCAAATGAAAGGGCATGATTTGCACATTACAAATAGCTAATTAAAAAGTCCCTCCCTACAAAAAGGATGAAAAAAAAAATTAAATTAAAAATTTAAAAAACCCCCGACACAAAATAAAAATAGTATGAACGTAAAAAGCCTAAAACAAGCAAAACAAAAACTATGAAAAAAAAAACGGGTTGCACTCCGGGAGTGCCGGCTGAAGTGAAAACTTGATTATTAACGTTGAGCATGTTTGATATTTTGGAATGGTTAGGGAATAATTTTGCACCAATTGCTTTATCAGTATAAAAGTACTATTATTTATGTGGTAGAATACAATATTCATTTATTGCGCTATCGTACACAAACATGACAATTTATATTACATTAAAAATTTAACACTTTAAAACTATTACAATTATTTTACATTAAAAAGTTTATCTCTCCGAAAAATCAACTTTCATCCATAATTTTTTTTTCTTTTCTTTCTCTGAAAAACGGAGATTATTTATTATCATTTTATTTCATTTATTTTCATCCGAAATTATTTGTTTGGTAAACCTACACCGCACATGTGCTTATTGTGATGTTATGAAAATATAGGTTAATGCTATAAAGTATAAACATATTACAAATATTACATTTATACTATGTAAGTTCATATTATGTATCTAAAGGGTGTAAAAAGACCCTTAACAAAAACGAAAACCACATATTCTGCCCATCATTGGGATCATTTTTTTCTTCCAGACAATACCTGGGAAACCACAGGTTCTGGAGATATTGAAGGTCAAAGTGTCCATTTTTTTTTTCAACTTTTTTGCAAAATCGAATTCTAAGCGTTAACACAAAATTTTCTTCCAAACAAACATTACCAAAATTTTTAAATTTTCTTAACAAATTACGCATTTGAAGTTACAGAAATGCAATGCATGCCCAAGCGCTCACCCACACTGACATAGCCGCGAGCTCGTTCCACGCACACACGCGCGCGGTATCAGCTGTGCCCGCTGTGCGCGTGACCTCGAGTCATTCGAGTTCAACGCATAAATGAATGCGAGCGGCCGTGTTACAACCCCGCTCACGGCGCCGTAGAGAGGGGATAGCTGTCTACTCTCCATCCGTCTTACGCTTTTTCGATCAGGTCATGTGTCCTGACGCGAGTTTAAGATTTAATACCCATTACAGAAAAAGTGCTCAACGCCGCTAAAGAAGTTTTCACTTCAAAAACCCTACAAAAAGAAAAAATATATATTGTCAGCACTTATTTAGCACTAAATTACTAATGCTACCACTTAGTTCTGGTTAGCAGTATTAACGTTATATCCGACAGTACAATGCTAGCTTAATTATAAGCAAGCAGTTTTCTGAAATAATTCTCAAAAAAAATTTTTTTTTGCAATTCTTTCATCTATATTGTCAGCACTCATTGAGCACTAAATTATCAATGCTAACACTTAGTTCTGGTTAGCAGTACTAGCGTTATATCCGGCAGTACAATGCTAGCTTACGTATAAGCTAGCAGTTTTATAATTTCTAATCGTGCTATTTGAGCGTAATATTTGATTTTGCAGCACTAAATTAGCGCTTAAAAAAGCACCCAATTTTTAGCAAAAATTTGAGTGATTCTGCCAATTTGACCATTCTGGCTTTACAGACGTCTCTGGAACTCGCCACCACCGTCTTTCTGCATCTTTTGGATCCCAACAAGACTTCATAATAAAATTTATATTAGTTAAGTTGTATATAAAATTAATTAGTTGTATATAAAATAATTGTTATCTCTTTTTTTAGACTTTTATTGTTGAGGGTCTTGAGCTTTTAGGCCTATTAGGTAGGACTAACTTATAGTTCTGACTAACTGACTGATTGACCCTCTTCGGCTACTTCTTAGCCTCTTCTAAGTTTCTTTTAATAGCGGAACCTTCCGTTTCGTTATAGTCTCTTCTAAATTTTCTTAAACTAGTAACGGAACCTTCAGTTTCGTTATAGGCCTAAGTCACGAAGACTACTAGCAATAGACGAAGCAGACTGAGTCACTAAGTCTAGCAACAAACATAGCAGATTGAGTATCTAGAAGTAATGAACACGTTAGATTAGGTTAGGTTAGGTTAGGTTAGGTTAGGTTAGGTTAGGTTAGGTTAGGTTAGGTTAGGTTAGGTTAGGTTAGGTTAGGTTAGGTTAGGTTAGGTTAGGTTAGGTTAGGTTAGGTTAGGTTAGGTTAGGTTAGGTTAGGTTAGGTTAGGTTAGGTTAGGTTAGGTTAGGTTAGGTTAGGTTAGGTTAGGTTAGGTTAGGTTAGGTTAGGTTAGGTTAGGTTAGGTTAGGTTAGGTTAGGTTAGGTTAGGTTAGGTTAGGTTAGGTTAGGTTAGGTTAGGTTAGGTTAGGTTAGGTTAGGTTAGGTTAGGTTAGGTTAGGTTAGGTTAGGTTAGGTTAGGTTAGGTTAGGTTAGGTTAGGTTAGGTTAGGTTAGGTTAGGTTAGGTTAGGTTAGGTTAGGTTAGGTTAGGTTAGGTTAGGTTAGGTTAGGTTAGGTTAGGTTAGGTTAGGTTAGGTTAGGTTAGGTTAGGTTAGGTTAGGTTAGGTTAGGTTAGGTTAGGTTAGGTTAGGTTAGGTTAGGTTAGGTTAGGTTAGGTTAGGTTAGGTTAGGTTAGGTTAGGTTAGGTTAGGTTAGGTTAGGTTAGGTTAGGTTAGGTTAGGTTAGGTTAGGTTAGGTTAGGTTAGGTTAGGTTAGGTTAGGTTAGGTTAGGTTAGGTTAGGTTAGGTTAGGTTAGGTTAGGTTAGGTTAGGTTAGGTTAGGTTAGGTTAGGTTAGGTTAGGTTAGGTTAGGTTAGGTTAGGTTAGGTTAGGTTAGGTTAGGTTAGGTTAGGTTAGGTTAGGTTAGGTTAGGTTAGGTTAGGTTAGGTTAGGTTAGGTTAGGTTAGGTTAGGTTAGGTTAGGTTAGGTTAGGTTAGGTTAGGTTAGGTTAGGTTAGGTTAGGTTAGGTTAGGTTAGGTTAGGTTAGGTTAGGTTAGGTTAGGTTAGGTTAGGTTAGGTTAGGTTAGGTTAGGTTAGGTTAGGTTAGGTTAGGTTAGGTTAGGTTAGGTTAGGTTAGGTTAGGTTAGGTTAGGTTAGGTTAGGTTAGGTTAGGTTAGGTTCCCCTCCATGGGACCACGCCTTGTCGTGGCGGGGGGGCTCAGTAGCTGCAGGCAATCCAGCCTGTAGTGAAGCGAAGTGGTCCCCGGAGGGCGCTCCGCCTGTCCCTCTGTCGAGCAGAGGGCAGAGTGGATGTGCGAGTGGTGGGAGGCGCTCTCCTTCGGTGGGGCAGTAATGCTCCAGAGGGAGGGCGCGGGGCGGGATCGGGAGAAGGCCGATCCCGCTCGATGGGGGCGGCGGCGGGCCACATGGTTTGGCTGGCCGCCGCGACGGGCTCGCGTGCGGGTGCACCGCTGGGGTCGGTGTGCCCGTGGTAGCGGCCCGGGACGGCGCCGCCGGTGAGGCGGGGTGTTTTAATGAGGGGGCCCCTGCTGGGCTCCCTCGGGAGAGGGCCCCCCCAAGTAATTGGGGGAGCAAAGGCGGGTGGGTCCCGGTGTGCTGACGCGATCCCGGGGCCCCCCCAGATGCCTGAGGAAGGCAACCGTGAGGTTTTTAGTGGGTAGGCCGGCCGCTTCACGGCCGGAGAGCCCCACATACCCCACCGCTCCACCCCTGGGACGGTGGGGATGCAGTTCAATGCATTTTCCTCACGAAAAAAAAAAAAAAAAAAAAAAAAAAAAAAAAAGGTTAGGTTAGGTTAGGTTAGGTTAGGTTAGGTTAGGTTAGGTTAGGTTAGGTTAGGTTAGGTTAGGTTAGGTTAGGTTAGGTTAGGTTAGGTTAGGTTAGGTTAGGTTAGGTTAGGTTAGGTTAGGTTAGGTTAGGTTAGGTTAGGTTAGGTTAGGTTAGGTTAGGTTAGGTTAGGTTAGGTTAGGTTAGGTTAGGTTAGGTTAGGTTAGGTTAGGTTAGGTTAGGTTAGGTTAGGTTAGGTTAGGTTAGGTTAGGTTAGGTTAGGTTAGGTTAGGTTAGGTTAGGTTAGGTTAGGTTAGGTTAGGTTAGGTTAGGTTAGGTTAGGTTAGGTTAGGTTAGGTTAGGTTAGGTTAGGTTAGGTTAGGTTAGGTTAGGTTAGGTTAGGTTAGGTTAGGTTAGGTTAGGTTAGGTTAGGTTAGGTTAGGTTAGGTTAGGTTAGGTTAGGTTAGGTTAGGTTAGGTTAGGTTAGGTTAGGTTAGGTTAGGTTAGGTTAGGTTAGGTTAGGTTAGGTTAGGTTAGGTTAGGTTAGGTTAGGTTAGGTTAGGTTAGGTTAGGTTAGGTTAGGTTAGGTTAGGTTAGGTTAGGTTAGGTTAGGTTAGGTTAGGTTAGGTTAGGTTAGGTTAGGTTAGGTTAGGTTAGGTTAGGTTAGGTTAGGTTAGGTTAGGTTAGGTTAGGTTAGGTTAGGTTAGGTTAGGTTAGGTTAGGTTAGGTTAGGTTAGGTTAGGTTAGGTTAGGTTAGGTTAGGTTAGGTTAGGTTAGGTTAGGTTAGGTTAGGTTAGGTTAGGTTAGGTTAGGTTAGGTTAGGTTAGGTTAGGTTAGGTTAGGTTAGGTTAGGTTAGGTTAGGTTAGGTTAGGTTAGGTTAGGTTAGGTTAGGTTAGGTTAGGTTAGGTTAGGTTAGGTTAGGTTAGGTTAGGTTAGGTTAGGTTAGGTTAGGTTAGGTTAGGTTAGGTTAGGTTAGGTTAGGTTAGGTTAGGTTAGGTTAGGTTAGGTTAGGTTAGGTTAGGTTAGGTTAGGTTAGGTTAGGTTAGGTTAGGTTAGGTTAGGTTAGGTTAGGTTAGGTTAGGTTAGGTTAGGTTAGGTTAGGTTAGGTTAGGTTAGGTTAGGTTAGGTTAGGTTAGGTTAGGTTAGGTTAGGTTAGGTTAGGTTAGGTTAGGTTAGGTTAGGTTAGGTTAGGTTAGGTTAGGTTAGGTTAGGTTAGGTTAGGTTAGGTTAGGTTAGGTTAGGTTAGGTTAGGTTAGGTTAGGTTAGGTTAGGTTAGGTTAGGTTAGGTTAGGTTAGGTTAGGTTAGGTTAGGTTAGGTTAGGTTAGGTTAGGTTAGGTTAGGTTAGGTTAGGTTAGGTTAGGTTAGGTTAGGTTAGGTTAGGTTAGGTTAGGTTAGGTTAGGTTAGGTTAGGTTAGGTTAGGTTAGGTTAGGTTAGGTTAGGTTAGGTTAGGTTAGGTTAGGTTAGGTTAGGTTAGGTTAGGTTAGGTTAGGTTAGGTTAGGTTAGGTTAGGTTAGGTTAGGTTAGGTTAGGTTAGGTTAGGTTAGGTTAGGTTAGGTTAGGTTAGGTTAGGTTAGGTTAGGTTAGGTTAGGTTAGGTTAGGTTAGGTTAGGTTAGGTTAGGTTAGGTTAGGTTAGGTTAGGTTAGGTTAGGTTAGGTTAGGTTAGGTTAGGTTAGGTTAGGTTAGGTTAGGTTAGGTTAGGTTAGGTTAGGTTAGGTTAGGTTAGGTTAGGTTAGGTTAGGTTAGGTTAGGTTAGGTTAGGTTAGGTTAGGTTAGGTTAGGTTAGGTTAGGTTAGGTTAGGTTAGGTTAGGTTAGGTTAGGTTAGGTTAGGTTAGGTTAGGTTAGGTTAGGTTAGGTTAGGTTAGGTTAGGTTAGGTTAGGTTAGGTTAGGTTAGGTTAGGTTAGGTTAGGTTAGGTTAGGTTAGGTTAGGTTAGGTTAGGTTAGGTTAGGTTAGGTTAGGTTAGGTTAGGTTAGGTTAGGTTAGGTTAGGTTAGGTTAGGTTAGGTTAGGTTAGGTTAGGTTAGGTTAGGTTAGGTTAGGTTAGGTTAGGTTAGGTTAGGTTAGGTTAGGTTAGGTTAGGTTAGGTTAGGTTAGGTTAGGTTAGGTTAGGTTAGGTTAGGTTAGGTTAGGTTAGGTTAGGTTAGGTTAGGTTAGGTTAGGTTAGGTTAGGTTAGGTTAGGTTAGGTTAGGTTAGGTTAGGTTAGGTTAGGTTAGGTTAGGTTAGGTTAGGTTAGGTTAGGTTAGGTTAGGTTAGGTTAGGTTAGGTTAGGTTAGGTTAGGTTAGGTTAGGTTAGGTTAGGTTAGGTTAGGTTAGGTTAGGTTAGGTTAGGTTAGGTTAGGTTAGGTTAGGTTAGGTTAGGTTAGGTTAGGTTAGGTTAGGTTAGGTTAGGTTAGGTTAGGTTAGGTTAGGTTAGGTTAGGTTAGGTTAGGTTAGGTTAGGTTAGGTTAGGTTAGGTTAGGTTAGGTTAGGTTAGGTTAGGTTAGGTTAGGTTAGGTTAGGTTAGGTTAGGTTAGGTTAGGTTAGGTTAGGTTAGGTTAGGTTAGGTTAGGTTAGGTTAGGTTAGGTTAGGTTAGGTTAGGTTAGGTTAGGTTAGGTTAGGTTAGGTTAGGTTAGGTTAGGTTAGGTTAGGTTAGGTTAGGTTAGGTTAGGTTAGGTTAGGTTAGGTTAGGTTAGGTTAGGTTAGGTTAGGTTAGGTTAGGTTAGGTTAGGTTAGGTTAGGTTAGGTTAGGTTAGGTTAGGTTAGGTTAGGTTAGGTTAGGTTAGGTTAGGTTAGGTTAGGTTAGGTTAGGTTAGGTTAGGTTAGGTTAGGTTAGGTTAGGTTAGGTTAGGTTAGGTTAGGTTAGGTTAGGTTAGGTTAGGTTAGGTTAGGTTAGGTTAGGTTAGGTTAGGTTAGGTTAGGTTAGGTTAGGTTAGGTTAGGTTAGGTTAGGTTAGGTTAGGTTAGGTTAGGTTAGGTTAGGTTAGGTTAGGTTAGGTTAGGTTAGGTTAGGTTAGGTTAGGTTAGGTTAGGTTAGGTTAGGTTAGGTTAGGTTAGGTTAGGTTAGGTTAGGTTAGGTTAGGTTAGGTTAGGTTAGGTTAGGTTAGGTTAGGTTAGGTTAGGTTAGGTTAGGTTAGGTTAGGTTAGGTTAGGTTAGGTTAGGTTAGGTTAGGTTAGGTTAGGTTAGGTTAGGTTAGGTTAGGTTAGGTTAGGTTAGGTTAGGTTAGGTTAGGTTAGGTTAGGTTAGGTTAGGTTAGGTTAGGTTAGGTTAGGTTAGGTTAGGTTAGGTTAGGTTAGGTTAGGTTAGGTTAGGTTAGGTTAGGTTAGGTTAGGTTAGGTTAGGTTAGGTTAGGTTAGGTTAGGTTAGGTTAGGTTAGGTTAGGTTAGGTTAGGTTAGGTTAGGTTAGGTTAGGTTAGGTTAGGTTAGGTTAGGTTAGGTTAGGTTAGGTTAGGTTAGGTTAGGTTAGGTTAGGTTAGGTTAGGTTAGGTTAGGTTAGGTTAGGTTAGGTTAGGTTAGGTTAGGTTAGGTTAGGTTAGGTTAGGTTAGGTTAGGTTAGGTTAGGTTAGGTTAGGTTAGGTTAGGTTAGGTTAGGTTAGGTTAGGTTAGGTTAGGTTAGGTTAGGTTAGGTTAGGTTAGGTTAGGTTAGGTTAGGTTAGGTTAGGTTAGGTTAGGTTAGGTTAGGTTAGGTTAGGTTAGGTTAGGTTAGGTTAGGTTAGGTTAGGTTAGGTTAGGTTAGGTTAGGTTAGGTTAGGTTAGGTTAGGTTAGGTTAGGTTAGGTTAGGTTAGGTTAGGTTAGGTTAGGTTAGGTTAGGTTAGGTTAGGTTAGGTTAGGTTAGGTTAGGTTAGGTTAGGTTAGGTTAGGTTAGGTTAGGTTAGGTTAGGTTAGGTTAGGTTAGGTTAGGTTAGGTTAGGTTAGGTTAGGTTAGGTTAGGTTAGGTTAGGTTAGGTTAGGTTAGGTTAGGTTAGGTTAGGTTAGGTTAGGTTAGTGGTTAGGTTAGGTTAGGTTAGGTTAGGTTAGGTTAGGTTAGGTTAGGTTAGGTTAGGTTAGGTTAGGTTAGGTTAGGTTAGGTTAGGTTAGGTTAGGTTAGGTTAGGTTAGGTTAGGTTAGGTTAGGTTAGGTTAGGTTAGGTTAGGTTAGGTTAGGTTAGGTTAGGTTAGGTTAGGTTAGGTTAGGTTAGGTTAGGTTAGGTTAGGTTAGGTTAGGTTAGGTTAGGTTAGGTTAGGTTAGGTTAGGTTAGGTTAGGTTAGGTTAGGTTAGGTTAGGTTAGGTTAGGTTAGGTTAGGTTAGGTTAGGTTAGGTTAGGTTAGGTTAGGTTAGGTTAGGTTAGGTTAGGTTAGGTTAGGTTAGGTTAGGTTAGGTTAGGTTAGGTTAGGTTAGGTTAGGTTAGGTTAGGTTAGGTTAGGTTAGGTTAGGTTAGGTTAGGTTAGGTTAGGTTAGGTTAGGTTAGGTTAGGTTAGGTTAGGTTAGGTTAGGTTAGGTTAGGTTAGGTTAGGTTAGGTTAGGTTAGGTTAGGTTAGGTTAGGTTAGGTTAGGTTAGGTTAGGTTAGGTTAGGTTAGGTTAGGTTAGGTTAGGTTAGGTTAGGTTAGGTTAGGTTAGGTTAGGTTAGGTTAGGTTAGGTTAGGTTAGGTTAGGTTAGGTTAGGTTAGGTTAGGTTAGGTTAGGTTAGGTTAGGTTAGGTTAGGTTAGGTTAGGTTAGGTTAGGTTAGGTTAGGTTAGGTTAGGTTAGGTTAGGTTAGGTTAGGTTAGGTTAGGTTAGGTT